>CAUYRT010098087.1:0-29006 GCA_963574885.1 Lepilemur ruficaudatus
GCAATCCTCTTGCGTCAGCCTCCTGAGTAGGTGGGATTACAGGCATGAACCACCATACCTGGCAATAAAAATATTTAATAAAGCAAAATAGAAAAAAATGTATAATATTCTTGCCCCCATCTCACCTCTACTTCCAAATAGCTCAATATCTCAGGTTTCAAATATACTTTGATGAAATGGTCAAAGAAGGAACACTCTTGTTTTACTTTATTGGCAATTTGAATTTAAGGAATTTCCAGGCTGATTGCAGTAAATCAAATTAGGTTATGTCAATTGTGGGTAAAGATCATGTAACACAGGTATCCTGGCAGAAACAGACTGTACAAATATACAGATTTCGAGTATCAAGGGCTGTACTGTACAGTCTAGGACTCCCCAGATGAGAAAGAAATTTCTATGGCTCAGGGAGCCTAGACATTACACTCTTAGAAACAATACATCAAGAAGTTTAAAAAGCAGAAAACAATAAATAAGAACATTACTAGCTGAAATATGAAGATGACCAGCCCTTTCCTACCCAAACTTCCCAGACTTCGGCTGCTCTTCCTTTTTTTCATATTTGATGGAGATGTGGGGTATCTTCTGCTTTGGGTTCTGCAGCTTCTGCCATCTACTCACGAACATTCAGCATTCTAACATGCCAATCAAGTGGGACTGCAATTCAGTGCAGTACCTCACGCCTTTATGGGATCTGTAGGCTGTTCCGTGGTCTCTGGCACATCCTTAGCTCCGTGATGGCTTTCCTTGATTGAGGGTCACATTGCAGACCCAGCTTTCATGGAGGGCGAAGAAGCGTTTTAATCTCTTTTCCTTGTCAAATCCATTTTATCTTTTTTCCTTGGCCAGCTCCCTCTGCGGCCCTCCCCTTTTAGTCTTTGGACCACCTTTTCTATACTGTTTCCTCTATGTTACTCATCCCTAAGGGTAGAATTCCGAGATATAAATTATCAGCTTACTATGACATGTTTTTGGACACTTTTATTGAAAAAACCATAAATGCAGAAAAGTGTAGGTCATAGTAATTGTGAAGTGTGCTATATTCATCATCAAACAGTGTAATTAACCTATTCCTCAACAGACACTCTTTTAATTTCATCCACTTTTATGTCTCTCCCCTCCAGGACAAATCTTGTGAACTCAGAATTTTAGAGTTAGTGTGCTCTTGAAGATTTTTCAGCCCAATTTCTCTTCATGTGATAGAATACGGTTTCAATAACTACATTTTGACTGAAGAAATGATTGATCAATTTCACAGATCACTTCAGTAATTTAGCTGCAATTTATCATTATCAAATGATGTCACAATCTCTTGGAGGCGCTGGAAGCCCTTAGCGTGTCTATAGGGTGATTATTCTTCCCTGGGTCTGCCTTCTAAGTAAAGTTTCCTCAATTTCTCCTGTTTTTCTCTTAACAGAGGAGTGCTTAACCTTCAGCCTCTGAATACTTCGAGAGAGGGCGTGCACGCATGCTTGTATGTGTGCTGGGGTGGGGGTGTTGGTGGCGTGGCAGCATAACGTACCCCCATGGCCTGTCATGCACTTTCATTTGCCACTGGAAACAAATTGCATTGGAAGGAAAGGCATCATTAGTACTCACAGATGTTTCACTTGGTACAGCAAAGTTTTATGGAATCGAGAAACTTAATTGATGATTTTAATACTGTCCTGTTAAGAAGTTTAGATAAGGAAATTAAAACATTATGATTCTAAATGACTTAAGCAAATACAGAAGATTTTTGTTAACTTATTAATCTATTTTTGCTTATTTTTGTGCCTCTCCCTTGCCCAATCTACATCATATACTCATTTTGGTTTTAGATAAGCAGATCTGCATATATGCAGCATAATAATTTTTTTCAAGGTCATCACAAACCCAGAAAAAGGGGAATGCTTGAAATGTAGTTGGGGAAGGGAATTAGGGGTCTCAATAGGGGGAAGGAAAACCCCTAAAATTGAGTTATGTGAATAGCTGTACAACTTGGTAAATTTACTAATAATCATTGAATTGTACACTCAAAATGGAGTAAAGGCATGATGTGTAAAAAATAAATAAATTAATTAATAATTAAAAAAAAGAAACCAAAATTTAAAGAAAATTACTTTGTTTTCAAAAGATTTGCTCCAATACAGTGCCATGCAAATAGTGGGTACTCACTAAATATATGTTGATTTGATTTGCAAGAAAAAGCCCAGATAATTTTTCAAATGTAGATGCAGAGTGGGTACCTGGGCCCTCAGCCTATAGTGTTCATCCAGATAAGATTGAACTATGGGGTTAGGACATCAGGAAGTGACTAATTTTCTTAGATATTTAACATGATCCTTTGAAGGAGATCAGCTTTTGAATTTTTAAGATTATATTTATTGCAATGGTGCTGCTTCTCTTCTATGTTTAGACATGAAAGTGAATGTCATTGTTGAACAGTAAACACAGGGGGATGACTATGTGACAGAAGTATGTAAAGTATCTTGTAATTCAGGAGGAGAATCAAAGTCTGCTTCAGTTCTTTGCATTCTCAGGGATTCAGAAAGGATTAAGATAACAATAGCTAGAACCTATGTAAGAGAGTAACTGAAGTATAGCATTCCTTGAACCTCAGAAACCTGGGTGAAAGGAATTGGGCAATTAAGGTCTTTAGGAAATCTAATGGGGTCATTTGTGAATGCCATCTTCATGGAACTTGGCAAACTGTCATCTCAGAGATCAAGGGAGGTCACTGGCTTGAGGGTTGAGGGAATGAAAGTGGAGTGACTGTTTCCTGCCAAGTATGTTTAAAGACTCTTAACTCTCGTCTGATGGTAGCTACAGGTTTTTTTTTTCTTTCTTTTTTTTTTGCACAATATCAGGGAGATTGTAAAGATACAATGCCTTTGTAAAGTGAGCTCTCTTGGTTTTATACCTAAGTTATATTTATATTATATCTAAAGAGCCTATATTTGTTTTTCTTCTTATCTAATCACCGAATATTTATTAAATGTAAATGAAGTATCATGCTGAAGATAAAAGTGCAGCTTAAACGCAAATACATTATTCATGCTGTTACCAATGTATCAAAGATATGTATGGGGGAGTTTTTTTATTACTCTGGGTAGGTAGGCATGGAGGAATTTGAAAGAGGGAAAAAGTAAAATTATAATATCCAACTCAAGGTGTTGTATATTTTAATTTGGGTTATGACAGTGGGCCTAAACAAGGAGGACAAGGGATCTGGAAAAAAAAAAAAAGTCACCTGAGGAGAAGAAGAAGAAATTAGGTGGAAGGAGAGAATATTAAGCAAATACATGAAAGCTGTTTTTAAGTATCTGAAGGACTGTCTGGTAGAAGAAAGAATTAATTTTCTATTTTGATGCAGAGCAAATGGATAGGAGTTATAGGGAGGTGAGGAACTTTATTTAAGAAACACTTTGAGTTGACCTGGGGAGGGTCTTCATGCTTTTACAAGTATGCAAGGATACTAGATCTAATGAGGTGGGCAGCTTGCAGCTATTGAAGGCTTATGATAAAGTCGATAGTCTTTTTTTTTTTTTTTTAAGTTGATAGTCTTTTAGCATGAATTTTGCCAAGGTATAGGAAGGTTTGGAGCACAGGAGAGCTTATCATGAGGTAGGTTGCCTGGCAGTGTCTGTAATACATGTGTGAAGTGATAGATGCTGTCCTACGATGGTGGACATGGGAATGAGAGTTGAGAGACATTTTCATGAAATGTTAACAGGGCTTGTGAAAAACAGATGCGGAGAATGAAGGAGAAGGAGGAGTCTAACACAACCCAAGACCATAATCTGAGTGCTGGGGGGATTGCTGATACCATTGACGGAGACAGGAAAGCCATGTGAGGGAGACACGTTATGGATATTTTTGAGGAAGAGAAGGAAGAGCAGGGAGCAGGGGAGATACGTGCATAAATAAGTTTGCTTCTAGATATGCCAATTACCTAAGTGGAAAGACATTTGGAATTGGCTCAGGTGCAGATGCCAGTGTGGAAGAACACTCCTGGTGGAAGCTTCTGCAAGGGAGATGGGATCAGAGGCCTGAGGGGTAAGCCCGTGTAAACCCCATCATAATGGGTACTTAGGGTTTTTTGATAGGAGAAGTTCCTGTATCTGTGTGGGAGGGGGCAGTGGCATGAGAGAATGGAAGGCTGTAGGGGTTCTTATTTTTAAATTATGCAACAGATTCTGACAGATTCCTCTTGCATCTCAGACAGTGACTAAAATAATAACAACCCTCAAAGCACCAATTTGCAAATCACAATATTCCCATGAGCTATTTTATTTAGGCTTGGGCACATCTGAAGAATCATTATTGTTGTGAATACGTTTATAGAAATTCTTGCTTTTCGCTCTTAACAACTCATAAAGGGAAAACATAACTTTAAGAAAATCTTATCCTGAAAGACATCGAGCCATCTAGCAACAAACACGTCTTGCTGGATCATCTGCTGCATGAGACAATCACCTGCTGTGTAGCTCTCTACGTTACCCCCAGGATTTCTTAAGAATAAAGGAGTGACAGTTCAACAAAGGGTAGCTTTTATCTTTGTTGTTTCTTTCTATAGAAATTTGAGTACATTATTTTTCAAGTGATTGACAAAATGGTGTAAATGGAAACATATTAAGTACAGGGAGGTTATAATATATAGATACTCATTTAATTACAGTTTCTGTAGCACCTGGCTATGGCTCTGTTGAAAGCACTTTGAAGATGAAAACAAACATCCGTAAAATAGCAACTGCTCTTTTATTAGTATTACTTGGGGTATGTCCACACTGATTCCTTCTGTCTTAATGAAGTTGCTCTCTCAGGATTGGAGCAGAAGCGTTGACTACGTGTGGAACAATCAAAAGCTATTGTTTATAGCATAGTTTTACTTTCAGGACTGAAAAATTCTGTTTTGATGATTCTGAATAATCACCAGGTGATTGGTGTAAAGCTAAACACATTCCAGTGAATTGATTTACTCATCAGCTGGGCAGATATAGGCCACACTGGTTGGGTAATGATGGATTTAGAACAACAGGTACCTCCTTGCTAATCTGGTATTAATGCTAATTTCAAAAAGCTCCTGTCCACAGAAAGTATAAACATTGAATTCTGTGGTGACAAGATTTCTCAAAAGTCTACTTCAGTTACTACAAATATTTATGAATGTGTACAGCCATCCTTAAACTTGTTTTAAATTATTATTCTTATAAGTTATTGTAAACAGAAGTCTTTGGTTCAAGCATCATGCACTTTCCAGTTCTTATAAACTAAGCTGGAGCTGTTTAAAAATAAGAATTTTATGTTTGCAGCACAGGTATTTTTGTTTTCATCACAAAAACCATTCCCAGCTCTTCAGGAAGAAGAGAAGTAACAATTATAAACCACTGGGGCCTACGTGGCTAAAATAAGAGAATGATGATCTTTTTTTTTTTTTCCTTTGTTAGTGTCAAAAATATCTGCAAATGGACTTGTTAGAGGTCAAGTTAAAAACCACTTGGCTGGTAACTTTCATCTACACAACTGGAAATTTCATGGTTCACATCTATAACCACATATAAGTATGAATCTAGACGTGGCCTCAAGTGGTGTTTTTGATCTAAGCAGGAACCCAGCTGCAATGTGCTCTAATATTAGCAAAGAGGACCTGCTTTCCCAAAGGGAGGATGATTTAAGGCTCTATTTTTGTTGTTCAGTGAATGCTGTTAGAAGTAGCAGAAGGTTACCCTTTTCCCATCACCTTAATTCCAGAGATACTCACAGACCTGACATTAGGCTGTTGGCTACTCGTCATAAGACTTCTCTGTCAAAGTGAATTCAGCTGATGAGCTATGAACACGCTTACAGTTAGATAATAGATGAAAGCGTCTCAAGATAAACGAGGTGCTTATAGAATACCGGCCAAAGTTGTTTAAAAGAGGATGGCAAAGGCCGTTAATTCTCGTCAGGCGGTTTCAAAAGGCAAGTGGGTATTTGACTTCTTACTGAAGCGCACATTATCTTACCTTTTTGTGAGAGGAGGGCCTCGCTGAAAGGGCAAGTAGGCCTTTTAAAAGCGATGCTAAATACCATGCACTCCTGAAACAAGAAAGGGAATTTTTCCCCCCCAACAAGTATGATAAAAGACTTTTGTAGCCATCTTTCCAGGTTAACATTTTGACCAGGTTATATCACATAAAATACTCTTGTTTTTCCACACTCTGTTCATCTTTCTCTCTACACTGAAAGCTCAACTTATATCTGTGGAAGATATTAACACAAACATTGATCATGTTTTCTTTTCAGGAGCTGGTCATGTCTAGACTCAAACTGAACACTATTCTGGGTGATCCATTATTTCTATCTTCACACTTTAGAATGTGGCTTTAAAATATAGATTGTTCACATTTTTTCCCCACTGAAATAGCCCGTATGCCTACATTTACAAGTTACATTTTGGGTTGGTATCTGCTAGTATGATTTATTCATAGCAAAACAATTCTTTTTAACATTTAAAATAAAAAATTGGCAATTGGATTAGCATATCTCCCTTCTCTCACAAACACAAAAGTGTAAGTTTGCCTTAAGTTTGCCCAAAGAGAGACTTTTAGTAGCTTTTCTTTTTCATTTTGATGCACAAGTTTAAAGCTCAGAAGAATGTAGTCAGAATCAAATTTGAAACGTAATAAAGGAAATGTGTTAAAACATGATTCTCCACAAGGAGACCAGAAACCCAGATATAGGGATTCTAGATAATTCACAATGCCTCACACAAGACAGAGTCTCCTGCATACTCAGCTGCTGCATCCTATTTCACCATAATTTATCCATTCATTCAGCAAGTATTTACGGAGTGCTTTCTCTGTGTAGGTATTGTGCTGCAAACTGGCTTTACAAAGAAGAGGACCCGGGCACTATTCTCAAAGAGTTCAGTCTAGAGATGTGCATAGTTGGTCATCACTCCTCAGCAGCATGGACTACACACTCTGGGAGAGTGAACAAAGTCTCTAGCCAGCCAAGACTGGGAGACTCTGAGAAGGCATCCTGTGTTCCTGGAGTCTAGAAAAAGCACAAGAACAAGTTAGCTGTGGAGCTGAGTGAGAGGGAGGATCCTTCGGGCAGGGGCTGCTAAGGAGCTAAGGCCTTAAGGGAAGTGAAGGTGTGAGAAAAAGAGTGATCAGGGAGATGCAGCCTCAGCGTGAGGCAAGGGGTGGCAAGGGATGAAGGATCAAGTGGCCTCGCATGCCTTTCTGAGGCTTGGAGTCAGACCATTGCACAACTGCCTGAAACCCTAAAGTGGCTTCTTCCCATGGCACTCAAGGAGCAGAAATCTGAAAGGCCTGCACAGCTGGCTCCTGCTACCTCTCTGATCTCTCCCTCTGCTCCAGCTGTATCTACTCTTTGTCATTCATTCCTGAAACCCTCCAGGATGTAAGCCCACTACTCCTTCTTGCAGGGATGCTCTTCTTCTCCAGGTCTATTTGGCTCACTCTCTCACCTCCTTCAGGGCTTTGCTCAAATGCTACCTTCCCAACTAGGTGTTCCCCGAATGCTCTGCTGGAAATGGCAATCCCCTCCTTTCTCCACCCTGCCCCAACATCTTTCTGTGTCCCCCTTTTCTCCAGTAGCACTTATTGTCATTAGGCTTTCCATGTCTTTGGCTTATTTGTTTATTAAATGTTAGCTCTCTGAAGGCAGACGTTTTCATCTGGCTTGTTGCTTGATGTAGCTCCAGTGCCTAGAACAGTCCTGGTACATAGTAGGTGCTCAATAGATATTTACCAAATACATCCTACTGTACTTGTAATTGGCACATGTGACTTAAGAATTTAACTTTGCACATGAAGCAAAGCAAAAATGAATTCCAACACTATAAAATTATATTTTGTATATTCTTCTCATTTTATGTATAGTCCATTTTTATACATTTATGTATTTATTCATTCTTTCTCCTATATAGGACTATTATATAAAGATACATATTGTATATTGTGAGCACTCAAGGACCATTCCAGGGTAATTTTGACCATACATGGAACCTAATTCCATGAGAATTGGAACCTAATTCTCATGTAGGATGCAATTCGCTGTAATTCTGAAGATAATATGAAACTCTGAAGGAGTTTAAACAAGAGCATGATATAATCAGATTTATATATTTGGAAAGATCACTCTGTCTGCAGTAGAAGAATACACTGAAGGGAGATTGTATTAGAAGGAGGGCCATTGCACAGTGTTGCCAAATTCTCCCTGAGAGATGATGTGTCCTGCACTAAGGTAATGGTAATAGGGATGGAAAGAAGTAGGTGATTTGAGGCTGGGTGTGGTGGCTCACATCAGTAATCCTAGCACTCTGGGAGGCCAAGGCAGAAGGATCACTTGAGGTCAGGAGTTTGAGACCAGCCTAAGCAAGCACGAGACTCCATCTCTATTAAAAATAGAAAGAAATTAGCTGAAAACTAAAAAAATAGAAAAAATTAGCCAGGCAGTCCCAGCTACTAGGTAGGCTGAGGCAGGAGATTGCTTGAACCCAGGAGTTTGAGGTTGCTGTGAACTAGGCTGATGCTATGGCACTCTAGCCCAGGCAACAGAGCAAGGCTCTGTTTCAAAAAAAAAAAAAAAAAGTAGGTGATTTGAGATATATTAAAAAATATATGATTTATAGAACTTGATGTTGAACTTATAGACTTTAGCTAGCTGTTCTATGAAGACTTTTCCCAGTTATAGAGCTTATCCATGTATCACCAAGCTAGGAAAGGGGTCCTGAAGCATCATTTGCCAAATTGTGCTTATCTGTAAATAGTTTATGATTATATAAACACAGATGTTGGATAAGACTAAAACTAAATAATTCTGGTTGGAGAGTGAAGGCAAGAAAACAGAGTTAAATTGATATTGTGCTTCTAATCAGAACACAAATGTTAGAGAAAATAAAGATGCTCTAGTTAACTTAAGCCTGTAGTAAATCATAAGTTCAAAATAAGATGCACTTCCAAAATCCTTTTGGGTTTCTTGCTTGGAACTTAGGATATATTTCCTAAAGAGATGAAGTTCTAAGATGTGGTTAGGTTTACACCAATCTATTTAAGTTAAAATGTAGCTAAAAAGCATGTTTTTTTGACATAAACAAATACTAGAAAGACTACCATCATAAAAACACAAATTAGGTCATATATAAAATATGAAATGTCAACAAGATATTTAATGATACTAATTTTAACTGTTGGTCCTTGAAGACTAGCAGATTTGATTATGTAAAAATAAGGACATTAATGGAAACTTGAAGATTATGAAGTAAATTTCTTTCAAAGGATATAGCATTGGATCTTTAGCATATGTAATAAAGAATAAAATTAGAAGCTTTGGTTATACAATGTGTGTCAACTAAGTTGCATAGTTGTCAACAAAGTTAATGTCTTCTTGGACTGCATTAGTAGATGTAGGGAAAGTAGAGTAATCCTACTCTATTTTGCTATGATCAAACTGCTCTTGAATAATTGTAATTAGTACTGGACACAATTTCAGAGAGATGTAGACAAACTAAAATGTGTTCAAAGCTGATAACTCAAGAGGCTGAGATTATTGAATAACTAGGAAATGTTTACCTTGGATGAGAAGGGACTAAAAGGTATAAAGGCATCCAGTGCAAGTGGAATTAAGAAGGTCCCATGAGTCCCCAGGACACAAAATTAGGATGAATACAAGTTACAGCAAGTAAATGGGGTAAGGAAAGAGGATAATACACATGCATTTTCTGAGAGGGAAGAAAGGTAGTGAGGGGAAAACCATGTTGAATCATACTGATTCTCATGCCAGCCAGTGGGTGGGACCATCAGCCCAGGGCAGTGTGGTAGTCTTCAGAGTAAGGTAAATGGCCTCAGGGTAGTGAGGGAGCTACAACTCTCTATTAACAACATGGGATACTCATGAGCTACCCACTTGCCAGTGTAGTCAAGCCATATATGTTTCTTCCCAAAGACAGGGTTGCACCCAAACCATTTCAGAAAGTTAGGTCCATGTCACATTCTTAAATATCTTTAGGAAACAAAATCTGAAATTTTTTTCACCTGTGTTAGCGTCAGACAACTTTCACAGTTGGGAAGTTCTCCCTTATGTCTGGCTCCATTATATCTCTTCTCCCCATTAAAGTATTTAATAAATCTAAATACTAAAGTATTTAGTAAATCCATTCTTGTGCCAGTAACATGATGTTTTGGTTATGATAGCCTTGTAGTAAAGCTTGAAGTCTGGTAGACTGATATCTCCCAGATTGTTCTTTTTGCTTAAGATTGCTTTGGCTATACAAGGTCTTTTCTGGTTCCATACAAAGCATAGAATTATTTTTTCTAGATCTGTAAAGAATGATGATGGTACTTTGATAGGGATTGCATTAATTCTGTAGATCACTTTGGGTATTATGGATATTTTAACAATATTGATTCTGCCAATCCACGAGCAAGGTAGATTTTTCCATCTGTTTACATCTTCTACAATTTCTTATCTTAGTGTTTTGTAGTTTTCCCTGTATATGTCTCTCCCCTCTTTCATTAAATATATTTCTAGATATTTAATTTTCTTTGAGGCTATTGTAAAAGGTACTGTATTTTTCATTTGAGTTTCAGCTTGACTGTTATTGGCGTATATGGCGTTATTGGCCTCTGATTTGTGTGTATTGATTTTGTATCCTGAGACTTTACTGAATTCATTTATCAATTCCAGAAGTCTGTTGGTTGAATCCTTGGGGTTTTCTAGATATAATATCATATCATCAGCAAAGAGTGAGAGTTTGAGCTCTTCTGCCCCCATTTGGGCCCTGTTAATTCCCCTCTCTTGTCTAATTGCTCTAGCAAGGACTTCCAGAACTACATTGAATAGAAGTGGAAATAGTGGGATACCTTATGTGGTTCCAGGTCTAAATGGGAATGCTTTCAACTTCTCATTCAGTATGATATTGGCTGCGGGTTTATCATATATAGCCTTAATAATGTTAAGGTATGTCCCATCTATGCCTATTTTGTTAAGAGTTTTTATTATAAACGTGTACTGGACTTTGTCAAATGCTTTTTCTGCCTCTATTGAGAGAATTGTATGGTCTTTGTTCTTGGTTTTATTTATGAGGTGTATGGCATTTACAGATTTGTGTATATTGAACCAGCCTTGCATCTCTGGGATGAAGCCCACCTGGTCATGGTGAATTATTTTTTTGATATGCTATTGGATTTAATTTGCTAACATTTTATTGAGGATTTTTTGTATCTATATTCATGAGGGATATTGGTCTGTAGTTTTCTTTTTTTGTTGTGTCCTTTCCTGGCTTTGTATCAAGGTGATATTGGCTTCATGGAATGAGTTGGGGAGGATACCATCTTTTTCAATGTTTTGGAATAATTTATGTAGTATAGGTATGAGTTCTTCTTTGTATGTTTGATAAAACTCAAAACTGAACCCATCTGGGTCCAGGACTTTTCATTTCTGGAAGGTTTTTAGTTGCTGCTCCACTTTCTGTGCTTGATATTGATCTGTTCATGAATTCTATTTCCTCCTCAGTGAACTTAGGGAGGTTGTATGTTTCTAGGAATTTGTCCATTTCCTCCACATTATATAGTTTTTGGGTATATAGGTTTTGATAGTATTCAAAGATAATGTTTTGCATTTCTGTGGTGTCTGTTGTGACCTCTCCTTTTTAATTTCTAATTGAGTTTATTAGAGTCCTTTGCCTTCTAGTTCTTGTCAATATAGCAAGAGGGCTGTCAATTTTGTTTATCTTTTTGAAAAAACAGCTTTTGGTTTTGTTGATCTTCTGTATAGTTCTTTTGTTCTCAATTTCATTTGGTTCTGCTCTGAACTTAGTTATTTTTTTGCTTCTGCTAGGTTTGGAATTGATTTGCTCTTCCTTTTCCAGTTGCTTGAGACTGTTTATTAGTTTGTTGATTTTTGAGCTGTTTTTTGGATGTGAGCATTTAATGCTATTAGTTTTCTTCTCACGAATGCTTTTGTTGTATCCCACAGATTTTGATAACTTATGTCCCTATTATCATTTAGTTTGAGGATCTTTTGATTTCCCTCTGTATTTCCTCCTTGACCCAATAGTTATTCAACAATAGATTATTTAATTTCCATCACTTTGTGAAGTGCTGAGTATTTCTGTTGGAATTGAACTCTAATTTCATACCACTATGATCTGAGAAGATACATGGTATAATTTCAATTTTTTTTCAATTTGTTGAAGTCTGATTTGTGGCCTAGTATGTGATAAATTTTGGAGAAAGTTCCATGAGCTGATGAGAAGACTGTATATTTGGCTTTCTTTGGGTGGAATGTTCTGTAGAGGTCTGTTAGACCCTTTTGTTCTAGAGCTCTATTTAAATCCATTATTTCTTTGCTTATTTTCTGTTTGGAAGATCTGTATAGTTCAGTCAGTGGGGTGTTGAAATCCCCAGCTACCATAGTGTTATTGTTTGTCATGCTATTTAGATCAGACAGGGTTTGCTTTATGTATCTGGGTGCTCCTGAGTAGGGTGTGTAAATATTAAGAATTGTTAAGTCTTTTTGTTGGATCTTTCCTCTCACCATTATATAGTGGCTGTCTTTGTCCTTTCTTACTTTAGCTATTTTAAAGCTTATGTTATCTGAAATATGTATAACTACTCCTGCTTTCTTTTGACTTCCATTTGCCTGGAGGATTGTTTTCCATCCCTTGAGCCAGAAAGCATCTTTGAGGGTTAGATGCATTTCATGTAGACAGTAGATACTAGGCTTGTGGATTTTTATTCACTCTGCCAGTCTATGTCCCTTCAGAGGACAATTCAAGCCATTCATATTTATTGAGAGCATTGATATTTGGGGTAGATTTCCATTCATATTGTTTTGTTTTCTCCTTGAGCCATCATGGAATCCAGGTTCTAGACTTTAACTCTTGAGTGATTTTACTTTGGAGAGTGTCTTTTGCATTGTTCAGTGTATAATGCAGGTCTGAGTACTTCCTTTAGGGCTGGTCTGGTCTTTGCAAATTCCATCAGTGATTGCTTGTCTGGGAAGGTTTCTATTTTTCCCTCATAGATGAAGCTTAGTTTTGCTGGGTAGAGAATTCCAGGTTGGCCATTATTCTGTTTTAGAAGATTAAGGATAGGCACCCCATCCTTTCTGGCTTATAAAATTTCAGTTGAGAAGTTTGCAGTTAGTCTGATAGGTTTTCCTTTGTAGGTTATCTGCTGTTTTCACCTCACTGCTCAAAGGATTGCTTCTTTCGTGTTTACTTTGGTCAGCCTAATAACTACATCATGTGGTGATTGCCTTTTCACATTGAGTTTCCCAGGAATTCTGTGTGCTTCTTGTATCTGGATATCTAGATTTCTGTCCAGGCCAGGCATATTTTCCTCAGTATTCCATGAAATAAATTTTCCAGCCCTTGTGTATTTTCTTCTCTGGGATGCCTATTATTATTATATTTGGCTTCTTTATATAATCCCACATTTCTTGTGTATTTTGGTTTTATCTCTTGTTTCTGTGTTTTTTTTCTTCATCCGATTTGTTTAGCACATAGGCATTATCTTCAAGCTCTGAGATTCTTTCCTCTGCTTGATCCATTCTGTTCTTGAGGCTTTCCACTGTGTTTTGAAGTTCCTTGAATGCCTCCTTCATTGGCAAGATTTCTGTTTGGTTTTTCTGTAGTATTTCTTTAGAGAATTTTTCATTCATTTCTTGTATTGTTCTTGCAGCTTTTTTATGTTGGATTTCTATTTTCTCTTCAATTCCATTGAATTTTCTTATAATCCATATTCAGAATTCTTCCTCTGTCAGTTTAATTGTATCATGTAAGTTGGTATTTATTGATGGAGATTGAATGTTTTCTTTTGGGGGTGACTTTTCTCTCTTTTTTCTCTCTCTTTTCTCTCTTCTTTCATGTTTCCTGTGTTCTTTCACTGATTCTTTCTCATCAGGCTACATTTTTGAGAACTGGTGATGCTGGGGCTGGTTTATGGCCTTATCTCCAAGTTCCCAAAGGGATGTTCCTTGACAGTGTTGGGGAGATGTTCTCTGGTCCTGTATTGCTTTAGAGGTGCTTTAGCCTGTTGGGTTATCTCTGACCTGTTGTCTTCACCTCTTGCCAAAGGAGATTAGTGAGTTTGGATCCCTTGCTTAAGCTCCTGGGTGGTGAATCACTCTTGTGTGTGTGACTCCACTGCCCTCCAACAGTTTGGGATGGAGGGCACTGTGTTGAGCTATGGGGTTACCCTCTCCATTGTTGCTTGTAGTTTGCATGGAGGAGTCAATTATCAAGGTATTCCACTGCCTTTGTGATGGGCTCTAAACCCCCAAATGGGGTATACAAGTGCCCCAATCTTTGGGAAATGTCTTGTCACCCCCAAGGGTAACTTGAGCCCTGTTGCCACTTTAGGTGGGGTATGGGCAACGGGTACCTGCGAGTGTATACTTGAGAGCTGAGAGAATATACTTCTGTGGTTGCTTGATCTGCTGCTAGAGGAGAGCTGCTAATATGTTATTCAGGGATCTTTTGACACACTTGCAAGGCAGCTCTAGGTGGGGATTGTCAATTGGTGAAATTATTGAGGACTCTGGCCAGGATTTTCCTTCCCAGTCCACAAGCCCCAAAGCTGGCAGGGGCCTGGGTGCCAAGGGCAAGCCCTAGTGTTATGTTCTTATCAGATGATTAAAACCAATCCACTGGGCTGAATCAACAGTCTGCCCTCTTTTGCTTAGTTCTAAGGTCCCACAGATTCATGCCAGTCACATAGAGAAAGCGACTTTTCTCCTTTCTCCCTGCCTCCAAGAGCGGGGTCTGCCTTGCCCATGAGAAAGTCAAGCCGCCAGGCTGAGGGAAGGGAGCTGCCCATGGCCACCACTTGTCTCAGCCCAGGAAGGGGCTTCTCTGTTACTCTCCACCTCCAAGGGCGAGGTTTACTCCAGCAGCACAATACACAAGCATTTGGGGGGGAGAGGCGCCGCCTGAGGCTGCTGCTTGAGCTTGCCCTGTTGGGTTGGGGAAGGGGTGTTGCCCAGAACCACAATGCACCACAGTGTTTCTAGGCTATGGACCCTCAAAATGGTGGCTGCCCACCCACAGAGAGCTAGTACTGGAGGCTATTACTCAGGGGGCAGCAGTTGCTGGGTTTGGCAGGCTGTCTCAATGAGCTGCGGGCTGTCTGCACTGCTTCCCTGACTCACAGTCTCACATCGGTCTACTAGAGGGTCCTGCACTCTCTGTCCCACCCTGTGCCAGCTGAATCTTCAGCAGTTTCCATGGGCAGAGCCTCCCTTTTGGCATTCACGTCCTTTGTTCTGGTCCCAGTGACCACCAGAGGTGAGGTGCTTGTCTCCAAACTCCCTCCTGTGGACCCAGGAAGTGTCCACTCAGATCAGTCCCTCCTCCACCCAATGTGGACCTAGCACAGAGCAGTGGAGAGTTCAAAATGTTCCCACTATTATCTCTTCTCCATATAGCCTATCATCCCTTGCCACAACTTTGCAACGACTTCAGGCACTTTCCTGCCAGGATGGATGTAGAGGTCAGTGGAGGAAGAGTCATCCTCCTGTGGGTCAGATCACACTGCCCTGGCCAGCCGAGGGGTGTGGCCATCCCATGCTCTATTCCTTATTGTATACCTCGTACTCTCCAGACTTTGTAGTCCATTCTCCAGTTCACCTTTTTTCCCCCTAGTGCTGCTTGTCCTGCACTACTACTCCGCAGATTCACAATGCTGTTCTTGCGGGAGAGCGATCCACTCGTGTGTAGCTATCTGCGTTCTTCACCTCCTACTCTGGGAGCAGAGAGCCAGCAGGTCACCGCTAATCCACCATTTTTTTTCTCCACTACATGAAAGATCTTTGAAAAATATTAAGTGCTATAAAAGAAATACCTATCATTTTTGTGATTCAGATTAAATGACTATTGTTAATTTTTTCTTCGGAATTTACTGTCTTATCCCATAGTCCTTTTTATCTTTCTGTGTAGAATCTGTTTTCCCCCCTCAAAATTCATGACAGTATCTCAGGCTGAATAGTATTAATTTGAACCAAAAATGTTAGTGAAACACTACATGGCCTCCTCACCATATAGCTCTGGTCTTCTGAAGCTGCTTCACATAAAGTAACCCTAACAACAAAACTGGATTTCTTAGCTAGTGTTGATTATGTTCTCAGATATATGATAGTAATAGATAGTACGGAAATACCTTTATGGCTCTTGTGTTCTTAAATAGTATGTAAATAAATATACACAGTACAAAAATATTATAAAATTTAGTAAATGAAAAAAATAGGCATTTGCTAAATCCTATTTGGTTTTTCATTAGGCTAATTATGTGTGGGCTGAGGAGATCAGAGGTGGACTGGGGGAAGTTAAAGAGTGACTGAATTGAAAGATGATATTCACAAAAGCAGACTAATAAGCTATACATAGAAGAGGGAATAACCACTAGAGAGACATGCAGGAATACATGAACGGTGCTGGAAAACGTCTAGTCAATATTGCCTCTAAGAGCAACCCTTCTCCCTATCTTCCCTCTTGACTTCTTATTTTTTAAATTCAGTTTGTTTTTACAGTTTCCAGCAAAGATATAAAGTAAAGGAGGGTATTTCAATTAAAATGGATGATGTATGGATCTTTGGTTAGAAATGGGATGGCAACAGGTCATGCTGATGTTACAGTTGCACTTCTTTTCTATATAAGTTTTACTTTTTAAATAGTTTAATAACAGATTCATTTTTTAAAAGTACAATAAGGGAAAACACCTTGCCTTCGTTATTAAGTACATATTGAATTTATTTTTTTGATCTGAATTCATTTGAGGGATGGCTTACTTGCCTACCCCACAGTAAAAGTTTATTTGCCCACGCTTCAGGAGAAGGAAGCTACCTTGAGTCCCATGCACTGAAAGGATTTCTTATTCTCTGAAAATTCTTAGCATATGGGCTGATTCAGCACTCTCTGGTTCCAGAAAGGAAGTAAAATTAGTCTACTGACCTCGTTAAGTCAAATAATAACTTTGTCTGGTTGATCTTTGGTATTTTGAATTTGAAAATGAATTCTTGAAGTTCCAGATTTTGGCCTAACTTCTATACCACAGGCTTCTTTAGACATAGTTCCTGGAAGTGCCTGTCTTATCTCTTTCCAGAGACTAGATCTTCTTGTGTGTGTTAGAAAGATAAGTACAAATTCGAGGCTCGTGGAAATCCTAACCATATCAAATTCTTCTTCATTCACTTCAACTTCCTGGACAGAAACAGTTTGAGACTAAACTTCAAGATGGTTTTTTCCTGAAGAGATGCTTTTAATCGAGTAATGCTTACCCTTCCATTCTACCGAGTCCTGTTTGAAACCTTCTCCGTGTGTAATAGTTTGAAGCAGATCATCTCTGAATATGCTGTTGGAGAATCCTGAGGGATGCCACACTGGTTTGCCAATCCTTTTTTAATCTTTATATGTTAGTGGGCCTTAGGAGTGTGAAAAGAAAATAGAAGATTCAGGACAAAATGTATTAGGGGAAAAAAAAGTAGTCTACTTGTAAAGTTTTGCAAGGAAAACTAGAATTCAGAAACACTAGCTCCTCAAAGGATCCGTGGCTGTTTAGGGGATAAACTCCTCAATATTATCCAGGTCAGAGTTTGTTTGCTCAGGGTGGAAAGAAAAAGAGCCATTTTCTCACTTGATTGTCCTATTCTATCCATTGCAAAAGCATCAGGGAAAAGCTGTTTTTGTTAGGAAGACAGTAACTTATTAGAAAGGGCTCGAGGTTTCTTCTATTTTGAAGACTAGATGTATATCTAGTGTCTTTGTTTTTTGTTTCTCCTTTTTTGTTTTTTTTTTGATCTCATGTGCAAAGTGCCTTTTCTGTCTCTCTCTCTCTGACTATGGGATGTGATGTGATGTGCACACTTACTCAAAATGGCGACAAGTTTGCTCTCTCAATGGAAAACTTAGCCTTTGCATGGTAGGCAGCAAAGCCCAGTTCCTTTGAGTTACTTAGCCCTTCCATTTGTGTTAGAAACAGTTGTTTATTGGGACATGGCTTATCACTCTGTGGTAACTAACCACTTCTATTCACTGGTGTAAGTTTTCTCTCCTTTTTATTGCCATTCTTTAGATGAGCAGCAGCATCCCCGCTGGCTTAGTTTGTGTCCACCATGCTAGAGAGCTAAATCGATTTGGTTCAGCCCTTGATTACATGCTATCTAAAACTGATAAATTTTTAAATAGTATTTTAAAACTGGTTTGTGACAGAAGCTTCTTTCTTCAGCAAGGTGAGTATCTTCCATGTACAAGTAAATAATACTATTCATTTCCAAGGAGTGAAATTGATCAAATGAAGAGGTGAGGTGTGAATGGCTGGCTGCCATTGGACTGGTTACTGTTAATTTTGCCACTGGTCAACCTGAAAAACCAGTAGTGAGAAAGGGACTTTCAGTGAACCCCTGAGAATTTGCCACCCTTGTCTCAAACACAAAGGAGACGCTATGGTAGCTTCTTTACTGCCGGTGAATTGCTTCGGGAGGCCTGAAGTTTAAAAATTGTAAAGACTGTAAATTCTGGCCCATGATGGAAAAAGTACTGCTAATATGACTAATAGTATGAATCTGTTGCTTGGTAGGAAGGATTTGGAAAATACTTATTTTCTATCTAATCGGATGAATGATTAACTTTTGAATGAAAGGATTAAAATATAGTCTTATGACACCAGGAAAGAGAATCTGAATAACAGTTTATTCTAAAACTGCTGTTGCATTATCTCATTCAAGTTTTGTCAGTGAAGCTCTAAGCTGTGAAACATAAGCATCTGAAATAGCTCACTTCTTAAGTGTTCTTAGCCTTCAGTCCTGGTGTGGGAAATAAAATGAACCCTTTGGCAGTTTACCCAGCAGTATGTGTAGGAGTTGCTTTTAAAAATGCAATTGATTATTTGCTCCTATAAAATTTCTTTCACATACACTTGCCTCTGTAAAAGTTCATTTAACATTAAGAGTATGACTGTAATCTGGATTTTTGGTCTTAAACTGTTGTGAAAGAAGAAAAGGTGGGAGCAGAGAGAAGAAGAGAGTTAGGTTTGGTTATAAGTGTGTTATGTTATTGCTACTTGCTTATAAAAATAATAGATCTCCTTTCGCTTGCAATAAATTCCAAAGAACAATAGCAAAGATAATTAATAGATTTTACTGCTCATAAAAATCAGGCACCATCAATATGATTTAGGAGGGGCTTACACCAGAGTGAAGCTGCCAATATTGAACGGTGGAACGAGAACTCCATTGAAATTTGCAAATGGGAGTTTATGTATTAATATTTTAAGTTGCCATAAAAATTGAGATTAAGGAATCTTGCAGCTTTTCCAATGACTAGAATGGAGGAAAGCCAGAAAAAAGGATCAGTAACTTTTTAAAGTGCAAGATTTCATGAACAAACTCAGACTTTGCTTTATGATCTTTAAGTTCTGTGGCAATCAGTAATAGTCATCAATGAAATAAGGCCTTATGTTCATCTTACCTAATCAGCTTATTCATTAGTGTGCTCACTTAATGTTTATTGTGCTATGTGCAACACCACTGCTGAATACTGAGTTTCAAATATGACTAAGACATATTTGCTACTTATAAGAAATTCCTTGTGTAAAATGATATGATGAGGATTTGTGGTTTTATATTTAGTTAGAAAATAGTTTAGCTGTTGCCATTGTTCAATGGATTTTCTAACTTTGGCAAACAATTGCGAAGTCTTAGTTTGGGGTCGGTCTACTCCAGTGGGCAATAATGCATTTACTCAGAGGCCTCACACTTTTTATACTTTTTCATTGGAATCCAGGACATAGAAGCATGCTCCTGTTGAAAATTCTCCTTAGCAAAGCTTCGCATTGTGAAACTTGGCTGCATCCAGCTTTAGAGAGGTAATTGCCATGTAAGTTTATATTATTGCCAATAAAAATAAATCTGTGCTATCATCACCAAGCCAGCAGGCACCAAATACACAGAAGGACTCCTTTTCAATGAGTACACCCTGGGAAAGGTGAGAGGCCACAGATCCAGTTGAGAATAGGCAAGGACAAGGCAAGGTAGCCTGGTATCATCAGGTATGAGAGCTGATCTAAATCAAAAGCTAAGCAATCGGCCAGGCGTAGTGGCTCATGCCTGTAATTCTAGCACTTTGGAAGGCCAAGGTGGGTGAATCGCTCAAGGTCAGGAGTTGGAAACCAGCCTGAGCAAGAGCGAGACCCCCGTCTCTACTAAAAACAGAAAGAAATTAATTGGCCAACTAAAAATATATAGAAAGAATTAGCTGGGCATGGTGGTGCATGTCTGTAGTCTCGGCTACTCGGGAGGCTGAGGCAGAAGGATTGCTTGAGCCCAGGAGTCTGAGGTTGCTGTGAGTTAGGCCGACACCATGGCACTCTAGCCTGGGCAACAGAGGGAGACTCTGTCTCAAAAAACAAACAAACAAACACAAAAAAATACAAAAAAACAAAAACCAACAGCTATGCAATTACAATGCATATTGCTTCTTGGATGAGATCTAATTGAAAATGGTAACATATCTGCTGCAAGCATGAGACAGTGGGAAATGAGGCTTTCAACCATGGAATCATGAAGAGAGAGGCAGAGAGGCAAACCCTGAGTGTCCCCAGCACTGTTCAGAGGACTGAGCCATGAGCACGGATGCCTCATCCATAGCGTGGAGCCCTAGGGTGAAGGAGGATGCCTCAGCCCAGCATGCTTGAATGGCAGTGACCTGAGGGAACCACCTGGCCCACAACGTCTTGGAGCTGTAGGTAGCAGCTCTTTTCTTCGTAACACCATAGTTTCCCAATGGTTCCAGGCCCTCTGGCCGCTATATGACCATTTCTCGGAGCTTGATTTGTTTGTGAACACTGCTGCTACTTGGTTACAGCCCCTGCTTCAAACCCAAGCCTCAGCCTCCTCCTACTTTTCAAGTCTACTTTGTAGTGCCAGTTTTTTTTTTTAAAGATTTTTTTGCTCAGTTTCTTTTTTGCTATGTCTTCTAGCTGTCCAAGTACCTACCTGCCTGAAATAATTTTATGTATTAAGCAGGACATGAATAAAGAGGATGCATATTGACTTCTGTCACTCACATTCCTGCCAGTTTACCACCAACTTCCCATGGTTGAAACATGCCTTCATTTCCCTTCCATGTCCCACTGGCTTTTGGCTGAAAGACAGGGTCACATTTCATGTTAATTTCACGTTATTGTCTACTCGATAGGCAAAGTACTTCTTGCATGTCTTTTTATATTTAAAAGTTACAACAGAATTATATAAAAGTATGTAGTATATACAGTATATAAAATATAAAATGAAAGTTCTCCCGCTTTATAATGTCTTTCATATTCCCTAGAGGTATTTGCAGTTAACTGCTTGGTGTTGTTGGACCTCTTCACAGTCCTACAGATGACATATTTTACATATGTATGTAACTGAGCAGCTTTTCCTAATAAGCTCCCACCTGTTATCAATGAGTAAAAAACCTCCCAAAACTGAAAACACTCTGGGTTAACACAAATCCATAAAAATAATTTTAACTAACAGTTCTCATTTTTTAAAAAATGTGACCCACAGTAAGAAACAGATCTTATGTCATAACCCAGGACACAGATGCCTGTACATATGTGTATGTATAAAAAATGGAAATGATGTGTTTATGAAACACAGTACTTACCCTTACTATATTCAATTCACTCTAATGCTTTCTTCTGTTCTATTCTTTTAAATTAAAAAAAAGTTAGTGGTAGCCTCCTGGATTGACTTTATAACTGACTAGTGAATTGTTACCCACAGTTGAAAAAATACTGATTTAAACAATCCACTTTGGGGCTTGTGTTTTTGGGTATTTCCTCAGTTTTCTACTCCTAAGTAATCCCTCTCCCCTCCCCCCACCCCCCCCCTTTTTTTTTTTGATGGTGCTGTCTGAGTGTGTGGGAGTGGCTCCCGGGACTTCAGAGTGGTGCAATGTGGGAGTCTCATTGTACTTCTCTGAATATCCTGGCACATATTATTCACAACAGTGCCTGGAACACAGTAGGTGCTCATTAAATGATTATTGAATGAATAAAATGAATGAAGCACATATTCCTTAATGGAAGAATCTATGCTGATCTCTGAATCTCTACAATTCTGAATACAGTAGCTTGAACATGATTAGAGCTCAATTTATATTACAAACTGAATTAATACATTTTATAAGACAGTAAAGAAATGAAAAATAAGCAGTGATCATCTCAGAATCCTTCATAAAAATGCTTGGCTATTTTATGTAATGTAAATGCATATAGAATTACTATTTTCACAAATAAGAAATGAAACATTAACATCTACTAAATGCAAGACATTTTAAATTAAATTATCAAATTTAATTTTCTAAGCAATTCTATGTATTATTATTTTCTTTGACATATTCAGGAGCAGAGATTCAAAGCAGCTAAATAACTTGTCCACGGTGACACAGTTTATAAAAGCAAGAACTAATATATGGTCTAATTGTTCAACCCATGCTATTTCAACGTATACATATAAATTATATTAGAAAAGTCTTTGGGAATTAAAAAAATGTACTGCTGAAAATACTGCCTTAGTTTGAGCTGATTGGTGCACCTTTTGCAATTTTTCTGTTAAATATTTTTTCTCTTCAGAGTAGAATGGACTTCTCTTTTCTTATTATTGATTTCAATAACCACAGAAAAGTAGTAGCCATCGCTCCTTACAGATCAGCACTCTTACTCTTGAGCAAGTCTGGATGGACAGCCCTCGTGTGTGTTCCACTGATGTGTCCATTCTTAGAACAGAGTTTTATGACCTCATTTCTCTCAAAATGACTTTAATGTGGTTTTAAAATAAGTACTCATTTTCTTTTTTGATGGTAGTGTGAGAAAATATTTTTAAGGGATAAATGACAGTGCGGCAAAGTGTTTACTTTTGTTGTATGTCACATGTTCCGCATCTAATTTGTTCATTTTTGGTCCTTGTTAAAATACTGCCACTCAGGCAGCAAGCTCAGGATACTGCAGCCAATACAGGGCATGGCCCTTGGTGCTCTTGGGCTCAAGCTCTTGGGATTTGGTCCTGGGTTGTGTGTAGCAAAGGTCCCAGTCCGGTTAGCAGACATGCATTTTTTGGTTTCACAACTTTATAAAAATTTTTGAGCTATGCTTTAAAAGTCAAGAGATTTCACACACACATAAGCACACACTCCTACCTGGTTTCTCTTAAAAAAATTAAAATATCCAGCAACATTAACTCATATTCTATGTGGAAATAATTAGCAAGAGCTGAGCCACAGACTCCCCCTTTAGATGAAGCTTCCCCTCTCTCCTGTTTGCCACAGTGGGGGCTCCTCATTGTCTTTTTCATGTCCAGCCCCTCTAGGTTTGAGGTTGAGACTCCTGAGAGTCGCTGGGATTTGTTTATATATTTTTCCAATTTTTAAATTTTGAATAAATTAAGGTGTACAAGTTGAATTTTGTTGCACATATATATTGTATAGTAGTGAAGTCTGGGCTTCTGTACCCATCGCTCGAGTAGTGCACATTGTACTCCATAAACAATTTTTCATCCTTCCCCACAACCCTACCCCCTTGTGAGTCTCCAATGCCCATTATATCATTCTCTGTGTCCTCGCATAGCCAAGGTTTATTTCCCACTTGTAAGTGAGAACCTGTGGCATTTATTTATTTGTTCCTGAGACAATCCATTTAGGATAATAGCCTCCAGTTTCATCCAAATTGCTGCAAAAGACATTATTTCATTCTTTCTTATGGCTGAGTAGTACTCCACACACACACACCCCACAGTTGATAGGTACTTAGGTTGATGCCATATCTTTGTGATTGTGAATTGTGCTGCAATAAACATACAAGTATAGGTATATTTTTGATATAATGATTTCTTTTCCTTTGGGTAGATAACCAGTAGTGGGATTGCAGGATCAAATGGTAGATCTACTTTAGTTCTTTGAGAAATCTCCATACTGTTTTCCAGAGAGGTTGTAATAATCTACATTCTCACCGATAGTGTATAAGCATTCCCTTTACACTGCATCCATGCCATCGTCTATTGTTTTTTGACTTTTTAAATAATGGCCATTCAATTGGAGTAAGATGGTATCTTATTGTAGTTTTAATTTGCATTTCTCTGGTTATTAGTGATGTTGAGCATTTTTTCATATGTCTCTTGGCTATCTGTATATTTTCTTTTGAAAAATGCCTATTCATCCAATTTGGTCACTTTTTAATGGGGTTGCTTATGTTTTTCTTGCTGAGTTGTTTGAGTTCCTTGTAGATTCTAGATATTATTCCCTTGTCGAATACATAGTTTGTGAATATTTTCTCCCATTCTATATGTTGTCTATTTACTCTGTTTATTATTTCTTTTGCTGTGCAGAAACTTTTTAGTTTAATTAATTGTCATTTGTCTGTTTTTTTTTTTGTTGTTGCATTTTCTTTTGGGGTATTAGTCATAAATTGTTTGCCCAGGCCAACGTCCAGAAGAGTTTTTCCTACATTCTCTTCTAGGATTTTTATGGTTTCAGATCTTACATTTAAGTCTTTAATAGATCTTGAATTAATTTTTATATATGGTGAGAGATAGGGATCCAGTTTCATTCTTTTGCATATAGCTATCCAATTTTCTAAGGATCTTTTATGGAACAGGGTGTTCTTTCTCCAGTGTATGTTTTTGTCTGCTTTGTCAAAGATCAGTTGGTTGTAGGTATATGGTTTTATTTTTGGGTTCTCTATTCTGTTCGTTGATCTACATGTCTACTTTTATGCCAATACTATGCTATTTTGGTTGCTATAGCCTTGTAGTATAATTAGAAGTCAGGTAATGTGATATCTCCAGTTTTGTTCTTTTTGCTTGGGATTGCTTTGGCTATTCAGGCTCTTTCTTGGTTCCATATAAATTTTAGAATTATTTTTTATATTTCTGTGAAAAGTGATGTTGGTATTTTGATAGGAATTGCATTGAATCTGCACATTGCTTTGCGCAGCATGGTCATTATAACAATATTGATTCTTTCAATCCATGAGCATGGGATGTTTTTTCATTTGTTAGTGTTGTCTATTATTTCTTTTATCAGTGATTTGTAGTTTTCCTTGTAGAGATCTTTCATCTGCTTGGTTAAATATATTCCTAGGTATTTTATTTTTCTTGCAGCTATTGTAAATGTAATTGAGTTGTTGATTTGGTCCTCAACATGGTCATTATTGGTGTATATAAATGTGATTGATTTTTGTATGTTGATTTTATGACCTGAGACTTTGCTGAATTCATTTATAAAATCTAGGAATCTTTTGGAGGAGTCCTTAGGCTTTTCTATGTATAAGATCACAGCATTGGAAAACAGAGATAATTTTACTTCTTTTCCAATTTGGATGCCCTTTATTTCTTTCTCTTGCCTGATTGCTCTGTCTAGAAATTCCAGTACTGTGTTTAATAGAAGTGGTTGAAAGTGGGCATCCTTGTCTAGTTATAGTTCTTAGGGGGAATGCTTTCAACTTTTCTTCATTCAGTATGATGTTGGCTGTGGTTTTGTCATATATGGCTTTTATTATTTTGAGGTATATTCTTTCTATGTTAGTTTGTTGAGGGTTTTTATCATGTAGGGATGCTGGATTTTGTCACATGCTTTTTCTGGATCTACTGAGATGATCACTGGATTTTTGTTTATAATTCTGTTTATGTAGTAAATCACATTTATTGACTTGCATATCTTAAACCATCCTTGCAGCCATGGGATAAAACCCCCTTGATCACAGTGAATTATCCTTTTGACGTGCTGTTGGATTTGGTCTGCTATTATTTTGATGAAAATTTTTGCATCTATGTTCATTGGACATATTGATCTGCAGTTTTCTTTTTTTGTTGTGTTCTCTCCTGGCTTTGGTATTAGGGTGATACTGGCTTCATAGGATGAGTTAGGGAGGATTCTCTACTTCTTGATCTTTTGGAATAGTTTCAGTTGTATTGGTACTACTTCTCCTTTGTATGTCTGGTAGAATTAGCTACAAGTCCATCTGGTCCTGGGCTTTTTTTGAGTTGTGGGAGACTTTTTATTACTGATTCAATCTCAGTACTCATAATCTGTCAACTCAGGAGTTTTGGTTCTTCCTGGTTCAATCTTGGGAGGTTGTGTATTTTCAGTAATACATCCATTTACTCTAAGTTTTATAGTTTGTGAGGATATAGTTGTGCATAATAGTTTCTGATAATGTTTTGTGTTTTTGTGGTATCATTGGAATGTCTTTTTTGTTTCTGATCTTGTTTATTTGCATTTTATCTCTTCTTGGTTAGTTTAGCTAGTGGTTTATCAATTTTATTTATCTTTTGGAAGAACCAACTTTTTATTTTGTTGATCCTTTGTGTTTTTTGAGGAGTGTGTCTGTTTCATTTAGTTTTTCTATGATCTTTGTTATGTCTTCTCATCTGCTACCTTCAGGTTTGGTTTGTCTTTGTTTTGCTAGTTCCTTGAGGTATGATGTTAGGTTGTTAATTTTTGATCTTTCTACCTTTTTGATGTAGGCATTTAATGCTATAAACTTTCCTCTTAGCACTGCTTTTTCTGTATTCCACAGAAACAGCAGTGAGATACAGAATCCCACATCCCAATTTGGTATATCAGTTTTCATTTTCATTCATTTCCAAAAAATTTCTGTTTCTGTCTCTTTTTCTTCATTGACCTAGTGATAAATTCAAGAGCATTTTTGTTTAATTTCCATGTATTTGCATAGTTTCTGAAGTTCCTGTTTGTATTGATTTCTAGCTTTATTCCGCTATGGTCTGAGAAGATGCTTGACATGATTTTGATTTTTTAAAATTTGTTCAGACTTATTTTGTGGCCTACGTGTGGTCTAATCTTGGAGAATGTTCCATATGCTGATGAAAAGAATGTATGTTCTGTAGTTGTTGGGTGGAGTGTTCCATAAATGTTAAGTCCATTTAGTCTAAAGTCCAATTTAAGTCTAGTATTTCTTTGTTGATTTTCTGTCTTGATCCGTCTAGTGCGATGAGTGTGGTGTTGATGCTCCCCACTATTATTGTGCTGTTGTCTATCTCTTTCTTTAGGTCTGATATATTTCTTTTGTGAATCTGGGTAGCCCAATGTTGGGTGCATGTATGTTAGGAATTGTCACATCCTCTTGCTAAATTGATCCCTTTATCATATAATAACAGTTTTATTCTTTTTTACTGTTTTAGATTTGAAATCTATTTTATTAATATAAGTATAACTAGTTCTGTTTGCTTTTGTTTTCTGTTTGTGAGGCTTTTAATATCTATTTTTACCCTTTACTTTCAGTCTATTTATCTTTATGGGTAAGGTGACTTTCTTGTAAGCAGCATAGAGTTGGACCATGATTTTTTATTCATTCTGTCAATCTACATCTTTTAAGTGGAGTATTTAATCCATTTATGTTCTAGGTTAATATTGATATGCAAGGCTTTGTTCTTGTCATATTGTTAATTGTTTTCTAGTTGTTCTCTAAATTCTTTGTTTCTTTTTCTCTGTCTTTTTGTCTTTGTGGTTTGCTGAACTTCTACTGTATTGCCATTTAATTCCTTTCTCTTCCTCCTCCCTAGGATTTATTGGCAAGCTTTCCTGGTCACCTTTTCTGAATCAATGTCACTCTAAATAATATGACAAAATGAATGGATTTTACTGCCACTTTACAATTCCTGCATCATCTGGATAGACTCATTCATTATTTTACTGCCTTGTTCTTAATCTAGGACTCATGTTGAGTCACTTGGCAGCTTTTTATGATGCTGGGACCCCAAATTAGGGATGTGAGCAATTAACTGAAACAAAATAATGAAAAATTCTAGTTTGTAAGCAAATGAAACAAAAAAGTTACAAATATCACCATAAATAGTTAGATCAAAGAAAGGACAGATGAACTCTAAGAGATAAGATGAAACTCTATATCCTACTGCCCTATAACAGCCTTCAAGACTGTGTCAAGTTTCCCCAGCTTTCTTAAAACTTTGTGGCTTATCTTTGATTAATATCAGGATGAAGAACAGCTGATGGTGCTGAAGAAATTTGATTGCCTTTGCTTGGGCATGTACTTCTTTGTATACAATGTACACATACATGCATCTCACACTTAGAAGAAGGTTTGCAGAAGGATTCATGTTAGTTTTCCTGTAAATCACCAACTCTTCAAATAAATCAATTTATATTTAGGTTACAGATTTTACTTATGAATTTTTGGCTATCTTTTACTGCTACCTGCAGTCAAGACTCCTTGAAATCTATGTTTGTAAATGGATGTTAATTTTCATGGTTGATATGTACTATTATGGATAAAACTGTGACTTCAGAATAATTATTTTCCTTTTAGATTACTATGTGGAGGCAAGAGTATATTAAATCAATTAGTATATGCTAATAAATAGCTTACCATTAAGTGTTATATTATTGAAATCACACATTAAGTAAGTTTTATTTTTAAATTTAATCTCTAGAAAATGTAATTAGCCCATTCAAATATGCAATAAACTTCTAATTGAAAACCATAATTCATTATAATATTAGTAATATTTCCATCACAAAATATATTATTAAAACATTCAAAAATAATTTCAATTCAAACTTACTTTCTTTTTCAAAGTAAATTGCTCAGCAAACCCAGTTTCTGGGGTTATTATTAATTTTTTATGTTAAAGAAATTTTATACTTATGATACATTCTTAGATGATATAGTTCTATTATAAATTCTAACTTTGCCTATAAATTATAAATTTATATTTTAGCTTTTCCAGAAGCAGTAACATGTAATGAAGCAATATGTTTGAAATTCAAAAATTTTAATAATTCTATAGTTCAGCTTTTCCACTTAGACTTGCCTACTCCAATTAATCCAATTTGGTGAGATTTTTTCTTTTCGAGACACAGTCTCACTCTGTTGCCCAGGCTAGAGTGCTGTGGTGTCAGCCTAGCTCACAGCAACCTCAAACTCCTGGGCTCAAGCGATCCTTCTGCCTCAGCCTCCCTACAGGCATGCGCTACCATGCCTGGCTAATTTTTTCTATAT
>CAUYRT010098088.1:0-33648 GCA_963574885.1 Lepilemur ruficaudatus
CAAGTGAATAGCTTGCATAAAACCCTCCCTCCCACACTGTCCGGGGCCCTGCCCAGCGAAGAGGCCACTGCGTTGGTGCTCTGGGGCTCGGACCCTAGCTCGAGCTAGTCAATAAACTCCTCTTGCCGATTGCAGCCTCGGAGTCTCTGGTCTCTCTGTTCAGTGGTACTGCGAATCCTGACCTAACATTTTGGGGGCTCATCCGGGATTTCTCGCACACCACCGAATAGAATCCAGGGCCGAGGAAGGAGCGTGGAACCCCGGACTAGGAGACCGGCAAAAGACTTAGGCGGACGCGCCAGCGGGTCGTCGGTTGGGGCCAGACGGAGACGTCCTCTGATCTCATTGGAAACCCCACGGCTGACCTTGGAGCTGGGCTCGGTCAGGAAGGGGTTGGGGAGTAGGTCCGGATTAGGTTAGTCTTTGTTGTTTTTTCTGGTTTTGTTGTCTGTTTCATGTTCAGTCATATTCTCTAGTACGCCTCTTTTGGTAGGTTTACGGTAAGAAGCCCGTGGGAGCCCGCCTGGAAGAGGAAGCCCAGGCGGCTGTGTGGCCAGGAGTTGGGCGC
The DNA here is from genome assembly GCA_963574885.1 of Lepilemur ruficaudatus. Lineage (NCBI taxonomy): Eukaryota > Metazoa > Chordata > Mammalia > Primates > Lepilemuridae > Lepilemur > Lepilemur ruficaudatus. The sequence goes on from CAUYRT010098088.1 coordinate 569, forward strand.
CTTTTGTTCTGTGTCATATCGTCCTCTGTCTTTGTTAGTTTCTCTCTGTTATAGATGTCTGTCGTAATCTCACTGCATGGCCCGTGGAACAAGGGGCAAGGATCGGGCTGTACGGAAACCCGTACAGGATCCCTGCCAGGGCAAGCAGTGCTGCCCTTTTTGCCAGGAAAAGAAACAGTGGATTGCAGCAGCCACGACCACGGGAAAGAGCTTGCCGACTCCTCCAGCGCCATATCCTGAAAGCGGCCACGAGGCTGAGAGGTAGGCGGTTGGTTGTTGGGCTGTGTGTGTGATGACCGTCATTTCTGTGTGTGTATGGGCATGAGTGGACGGTCTGAGAGTGTGGAAGCTGGCCAGGAGCCACAAAATGAGACATGGGTGAGGGGTAGGTAGGTACATGTTTAAATGGCTGAAACCCCGGCCCAACAGGGCGACGTGTAAGTTTTACCGGTATCTCAACTGACAGCTTTATCTTCACAGGGAAGGAGCCAGCACTTGTGTAAAGTGGCTGAGTGAGTGTTCGGGTTCCCGCTCTGGATAGATCTCCAAACAGGAGCAGTTTTGTCTGTTTTGCCTTAAAATTGTATCTAAGGTTTCTTCTTTTCAGTAATGGGGCAGACCCTGAAGATGCCATTGTCCATCGTCATGAGCCATTTTAAGGATGTGAGGGCGGAGGGCACATGACCTGTCCTTGGAAGTTAAAAAGAGAAAGCTTATCACTCTTTGCGAGGCGGAGTGGCCCATATTTGGGGTGGGATGGCCCAAGGAGGGCTCTTTTGATGCTTCCCTCATTGAAAAGGTTAAAGGGGTGGTGTTTGGCCACCCAGGCCATCCCTACCAAATCCCTTACATTGTAGTCTGGCAAGGTTTGGTTCAAGATCCACCACCTTGGCTAAAGACCCTCCTGCCTGCTCCTAAGGAGGAGGTCAAAATCTTGGTCACCAAGGGGGTTGAGAATGGCGGGAGGCAAGATGCACGGCCCACCAGGTCACCCCCTGCTGATCCCATCCCCGTGTTGCCAGACTGCATATACCCAGATCTAACCAACTTGGAATGGAATGCGCCCCCACCTTATAAACCTGGGGCGGCTCCTATGGCTCCCACTGTTCAGGAGAACACAAGACCACCGACAGGGGGACCAGCCTATGGGACTAGGCAGTAGGCTGGATGGGCCCCAGACCTGGAGCCTGTGAGGGCGCTCTCTCTGAGAGCAGTGGGGCCCCCTGGGGAGGATGGGGAACAGTCATACCAGTATTGGCCCTTCTCCACTAGTGACCTCTATAATTGGAAATCTCAGAATGCAAATTTTTCAGAGAATCCGAGGGATTTAATTAAACTCTTAGACTCTGTCCTTTTCACTCACCAGCCCACATAGGATGATTGCCAACAGTTGCTCAAGGTACTTTTTACAACTGAAGACAAGGAGAGGATCCAGAGGCAAGCGCGAAAGCTGGTTCCGGGAAAAGACAGCCGACCCACCATCAATCCCCGGGTCATTGACCAGACCTTTCCCCTCGAATGGCCGCCCTGGAATTACCACGAAGTTGAAGGTAGGGAGCGTCTCCAGGTCTACTGCCAACTCTGATGGCCAGTCTCCGGGCGGCGGCACGAAAGCCGACCAATTTGGCCAAGGTAGGGGATGTTCGTCAGGGACCCGAGGAAAGCCTGGCAGCATATCTAGAGAAGATTATGGAGGCCTTCCGGCAGTACACTCCCATAGATCCTACTGTAGAAGACAGTAAGACAGCTGTTATGATGGCCTTCATCAACCAGGCAGCCCCAGACATTAGGCGTAAGGTGCAATAGATAGATCGGTTATGTGAGAAAACTCTGCAAGATTTGCTGGAAATGGCAGAAAAAGTTTACAACAACAGAGAAACGCCTAAAGAAAGGTTAAAAAGGATGCAGTTAGAGGACAAAAAGTTCCAGGCAGGTGAAGCACGTAAAGCAAACAAAGAAATGGCCAAGATCCTACTCGCAACTACAGGAGGAGGTCAGCTAGGGACAAGAGGCCAAGAGCGACCCCAGAGGGAAAGGCTAGGTAAGGATCAGTGCGCCAATTGCAACGAGAATGGACACTGGGCTAGGGACTGCCCCAAAAAGGAAGGGGGACATAGACCTGGGTCCTCTGGAAAGGTGATGGTGGTGGGGCAAATACAGGGAGAATAGGGGAGACAGGGTTCGGTTCCCCTCCCCAAACCCAGGGTAACTCTACAAGTAGAGGGGAGCCCAGTCAGTTTCCTAGTGGATACAGGGGCAGAACATTTGGTGATTACAGAGACCACTGGCAAATTGTCCAACAAGACTAGCTGGGTACAGGGGGCAACAGGAACAAAATCCTATCGATGGACTACTCAGCGAAAGCTGGACCTGAGTTCAGGACAAGTTAGCCATGCTTTTATGGTCATACCAGAGTGCCCCACACTGCTGTTAGGCAGAGATATACTTACAAAGCTTACAGCCCGAATTCACATTAAAGAAGAAGAAATAGTGATAACTGATGCTAAAGGCAACCTCATTGGCGGCCCCCGGGCCGCTCAGATCTCGACCCTGGCACAGGCAGACAAATATAGACTGCACCAACCCATGAGGAACCATGAAGAGAACATGGAACACTGGCTCCGCGAATTTCCTAAGGCTTGGGCTGAAACAGGGGGCGCAGGGTGGGCGAAGCATCAGCTGCCTCTCTACATTAAGTTGAAACCAGGGGCCGAGCCAGCCCCAGTTAGACAGTACCCCATGCCCCAAGAAGCCAGGGTAAAAGTAACGCCCCACATTCGGAGGCTCCTGGATGACGGAATTCTCCGGAGGTGTCAGTCGGCCTGGAATACTCCCTTGCTGCCAGTAAAAAAAAACAGGTGAAAAGGACTATAGGCCTGTACAGGATCTCAGAAAAGTCAAGGCACATGCCCTGGACATCCACCCTACGGTTCCAAACTCTGTTAAGTTCCCTTCCCCCCATGCAGACTTGATACACCATCCTGGACTTAAAAGATGCCTTTTTCAGCCTAGCAGTGGCCACACACAGCAAAGAGATCTTCGCCTTTGAATGGCAAGATGAGGAGAGGGGAATTCAAGGGCAGCTGACGTGGACAAGATTGCCCCAGGGGTTTAAGAACTTGCCCACCTTGTTCAACGAGGCCCTCCACGACAAGTTGGGTGAGTACCGTACCAATCACCCAGAGGTGACCCTGCTGCAATATGTAAATAACCTGCTACTAGCTGCACCAGACCCCCAGGCCTGCTTAAAAAGCACTAGAGACTTACTCAGAGTGCTGGGTGAGATGGGATACCAGGTTAGTGCTAAAAAGGCTCAGATTTGTAAAGACAAAGTCACCTATCTGGGGTATAAAATAAAAAGAGGCCAAGGATGGCTAACCGAGGCAATAAAACAAACTGTGTTAGGGATACCCACTCCAACCTCATGTCGAGAGGTACATGAGTTCCTGGGGTCAGTGGGGTACTGCCGCTTCTGGATTCCAGGGTTTGCAGAAAAGTCTCGACCCCTGTATAAAGGGTGCAAGGCAGGACAGGCATGGGAATGGACAACGCAAATGGAAGGCGCTTTTCGAGCCTTAAGAACAGCTATGCTAGAGGCCCCGGCCCTGGCACTCCCTGATCCCACAAAAGAGTTGCAGCTGTTCATAGATGAGAAGAAGGGAATAGCACAAGGAGTGCTCACACAGGCATTAGGGCCCTAGAGGCAACCGGTGGCATATCTGTCCAAAAAGCTAGATCTGGTGGCAGCAGGATGGCTGGCGTGCCTGCGAATCATCGCAGCTATGGCTCTACTGGTCAAAGACGCCGATAAGCTTACCCTAGGTCAGCATTTACAGATCACCAACCCCCACGCTATAGAGGGGATACTAAAGCAGCCACCAGGACTGTGGATCACAAATGGGAGACTAACTCATTACCAGGGGCTTCTGCTAGATACCCCGTGCATTGAGTTTCAGACTCCCGCCATCCTGAATCCGGCCACGCTTTTGCCAAATTCTGGGCAAATAACACCCGAGCATAGCTGCCTTGAGATCCTGGCTGAAACCGAGATGGCTCGGAGGGACTTAAAAGACCGCCCCCTTCCGAGCAGCGACCTAACCTGGTTCACGGACAGGAGCAGCTTCATCTGGAATGGACAGAGGTACGCTGAGGCGGCCATAGTAGATAAAAAAGGCAAGCTTATCTGGGCAACATGCCTTCCCTGGGAGACATCAGCCCAGAAGGCAAAACTAGTGGCGTTGACAAAAGCCCTACGCCGGGCCCAAGAAAAAAGGCTGATGATATATACCGATAGTTGCTATGCCTTTGGGACAGTGCACATACATGGAGCCCTCTATAAAGAGCGAGTCTTTAATAACAGCAAAAGGAAAAGAGATCAAACATAAGTCAGAGATACTACAGCTATTAAAAGCCATTCTGCTGCCAAAGGCAGTGGCTATTGTTCACATTCCAGGGCACCAAAAGGGGAACTCCCTGGAGGCACGTGGCAACCGGGTTGCAGACACCGAAGCAAAGAAGGCCGCAGAGGGACCATCGCCGACAAAAGTTATATACGTAAGCTTACCACCCCCCGGGATGGGACGGATGCCCCCCCAGCTGGACTACTCTAGCACAGACAAGGTCTGGGCCAAAGAAAAACTGCAGGCGACAAGTGGGGAGGGTGGCTGGTTCCGAGATGGGGAACACCACCTAGTAATCCCAGAGGCCTTAGGTGGCCACCTGCTAGAGCATCTACATCAGACAACACACCTCGGCAAAAAAAATGCTCCAGTTACTGGACACAACACAACTAAAGTTTAAGTCACAAAGACAGCAGATGGCATCGTCAAGAGCTGCTGCAATTGCCAGGTCATGAAACCAGGGAAGGTTGGAGGGACCCATACAGATACAAAGGATACGGGGAGGCAACCGGGACTGTTTTGAAAAATAGACTTCACAAAAGTAAAGCCTGGGAGGTATAGGTACCGGTATTTGCTAGTTATGATAGACACTTTCTCTGGCTGGGTAGAAGCCTTTCCTACCAAAAGGGAAACTGCCTTGATAATAGCCAAAAAGATATTAAAAGAAATAGTTCCCAGATACAGGCTGCCAGAAAGCATAGGGTCGGATAACGGACCAGCCTTTGCTAGTCAGGTTAGCCAAGGGTTGGCTTGGGCGCTGGGGACAGATTGGAAGTTGCATTGTGCTTATCCCCAGAGCTCTGGGCAGGTAAAAAAGAATAAACAGAACCTTAAAGGAGACTTTAACTAAATTGGTCCTAGAGGCTGGCGGAGACTGGGTGACCCTCCTTCCCTTCGCCCTGTTCCGAGTTCGGAACACCCCCTACCATTTAAATTTGACCCCCTTCGAAATTGTATATGGTGCTCCCCCTCCTATTGTCCCGAGAATAGATCCAGGGCTCTGTCTGAATGCCCCAAGGAGGTGCTGCGGGCTGTACAGGCCCTGCAACGGGTCCACAGCCAGATATGGCCGGCACTCTGAGCCCTCTATCAAACAAAAAAGACAACCAGTCCCCCTACCAACCAGGGGATTGGGTGTGGGTAAAACGACATAACAGCAAGACCCTGAAGCCCAGATGGAAAAGACCTTTTCAAATTATCCTTGTTACCCCCACTGCACTTAAGGTTGATGGAGTAGCGACCTGGATACACCACTCCCATGTAAAACTGGCTAGTAACAGCAAACAGAAGGAGCAGCAGGGCCAGTGGAAAGCGACAGTGGACCCAGAAAATCCACTGAAGACCAAGCTAACTCACGTGGCGGCCAAAAAGTAGATGAGACCGGTAACCCAGGTCTTTATGAGACTGCTGATTGTTCTCCTGGGTCTCAGACTGGAGTTAATGACTCCTAAAACTTGGACTGTGCCAGAAAGATGTGGTTTAATGATATTCTTTGTTTCCTATGTCAGTACGTTGTGGGCGCTTTGCTCCTGGACAGGAGCCTTGCAATTATAATAAGTGACAAAAACCCACACAGGCCTCACAACCTCACCTGAGAAATCACTAACCTAAAAACCCATAAAGTTTACAATAGGACTTCAAGAACGGCCCCACTGAACACTTGGTGGCCAGACCTATATTTTAATTTAAAAAGAATTAGCCCTCTAAAAGAAATAAAAGGGAAAAAATGGAGGCAGATCCAGAGGCGGGTATCCATGAGCCAGAATGGGTTTTATGCATGTCCAGAGTTCAAAACAAGAGAGATGAGACGCACATGTGGGGGAATAGTATCTCTGTACTGTGCGAAATAAAGTTGTGTGACCACTAATAATAATAAAGATGGCAGGTACAACCCCTATTCATTGAGATGTCTTACGTCCAACCATGCTCACGGACCAGATATGCCCCTGACTGCAACCTGATACAAGTGAGGTTCACGGATAAGGGAAAAAGAGACAGACAGTGAATTTCAAGATTGTCCTAGGGTTTATTTCTATATCAGCACCCATACTCTGGCATGCTGATACAGCTTAGGTTAAAAATCTCTCCCATCTCGAGTGTGATGGGGCCCAATCCAGTGTTAGTCTCTCCCATCTCGGGTATAAAAGGGCCCAATCCAGTGTTAAAAAAAAAACTGAGCATCCGACGCCCCACCGTTGGCCCGCGCCTAACTGCAGCAGCCCCAGTAACCCTGGTGATAAAAGCAGAAGGAGCAAGAACCCAGGTGGTCCTTAGGGCAACCCAGCCAAGAACAGCAGAGCCAGGAGACCCTCTATAAAAAATATTGATGACAACATATGAGGCATTAAACCACTCCGACCCCGCTGCCACGAAGGCATGTTGGTTATGCTATGATATCAGACCTCCTTTCTACAAAGCAGTAGGGGTAGCTGCCCCCTTCAACTATTCGAGAGAAGAGGCCCCCAGAACCTGCACGTGGGACCACAAAGGCTCAGGGCTGACGCTCCAGGCAGTCACCGGGACCAGGATCTGCATAGGTAGGGTGACCCCTAGCCATGTACAGTTTTGTGTCAAAGTCCACCCATTTGTAAATCGAACTAACCAGGCAAAATAGATAGTTCCGGCCCTCAATGGGTAGTAGATTTGTCCTAAGACAGGCCTGACTCCATGCCTCAGTCTGTCTTTAATGAGTCAAAAGAATTCTGCATCATGGTGCTAATTTTCCCCAGAATAATTTACCACCAAAAAAATATAATGTATGATGCACAGACAAAGGGCACAAAAGGCACCAGGTGAGCTAGAAAAAAAAGGGAGCCTTTTACCACAATGACTTTAGCTACCCTCTTCAGCCTAGGCGCAATAAGAGCAGGGACAGGGATATCATCTTTAGCAATGCAACATAAAGGGTTCAACAATTTAAAAACTGCTATAGATGAAGATAGCCAAAATCAAAAAAATCCATCTCCCGCCTAAAAAAATCTCTAACCTGGCTATCCGAGATAGTGTTGCAAAACTGGAGGGGGCTGGACCTAATATTCCTCCAGCAGGGGGGGTTATATGCAGCCCTAAAAAAAAAATGCTGCTTTTATGCAGACCATACCGGGGTAGTTAAAAAATCCATGGCTAAAGTAAAAGAAGGACTTGCAAGACAAAGACAAAAACGAGAACAACAACAAAAATGGTTTAAATCATGGTTTAACAATTCCCCTTGGTTGACTACCTTGCTATCTACTCTGCTAGGACCACTTATTATGCTCCGTATAATTCTCACCTTGGGACCATGTATATTAAAGAAGTTAATAGCTTTCATAAAGGAACAAATAAACACCATTCAATTGTTAATGTTGCAACAATATCAAAAAATAAAATGTGAGCCCAAGGACGAGCAAGAGTGCTCATAAAAAGCGAAAAGAAAGGGGGAAATGTAAGATATCAAGTCTGTTTCTGTTTAATTACTAACTTAGACTTCTACCTTGATATGATAGAATGCCTGCTTGTGCTAACCGCCCACTTCTGTTTTTATGCTAATTGCTTGCTTGCTGTAACCGGGGAGTATCATGGGATGAAATAAAATGCTGAAACAAGATGCCAAAGAAAAATGCTGAAGAGAACCAATCAGGGGCAAGGTGGAATACAATGTGACTAATCAACCACAATGGAGCTTGGGTACATAATCAGAGGGAGCGAACCAATCATTGTACTAGGTAAATACATGATCAACGTGTGGACGACTTGTTGCCGCGTGAATAGCTTGCATAAAACTCTCCCTCCCACACTGTCCGGGGTCCCTGCCCAGCGAAGAGGCTACTGCATTGGTGCTCTGGAGCTCGGACCCTAGCTCGGGTATAAAAGGGCCCAATCCAATAAACTCCTCTTGCCGCTTGCAGCCTCGGAGTCTCTGGTCTCTCTGTTCAGTGGTACTGCGAATCCCGACCTAACAAAAGGATAACCACTCCCGGATGCCCACCCGGATAAGAAAGTTTCAAGTTTCGGTTTCCGGGTTCCCCACATACTGCCAGCTCTCAATAACCGCCAAAAGACACAATGGAAAATCCCCAATTCTTCCCGCCAAAAGTCCCTAGCCTGCCTCAAACAGCATAAAAGCCCTCACCCCTTTCAAATGGGCGCAACTTCTCTGGCCCCTCTCTCGGGACCTATGAACCTCGCCCGGGAGCGCTCAGTAAAGCCACATTGTTTGGCCCTACTCTGTCTGTCTTTCTCTTTCACTGCCAACGTTGCTTCCCAAATTCCTCCGACTCTCACCTTCTTTCCGCTGCCACAAACTTTACAGACTCATGAGCAGGCTTTTTTCTCAAAAAACCACCTGGAGGGGCCTGGGGTAGCAAGACCTTTAAGGGAGGGGACTAGTGGCCAGGACAGAAGTAAAAAGCATGCATGGGCACATCTGTGAACCAGCAATTTCACCTGCAGGCATTCATCCTGAACAGATTAATCAGCCAAGTGTCTAAAGGTGTTACCTGTGAGGGTGTTGATTGTCGTGCTGTTTACAAAAATGAAAAATAGAAACTGTCGGCCTAGAGAAAGAAACTGAGGCAAAATTAATACCAGTGGAGAGTTTATTTGGGCCAAGGTTGAGGCCTGCAGCCCAGGAAATGCTGGGAAGTGCTCCGGCGAACAAAGGAGAGGCTCAAGTTCTTTAAAAAAAAAGGACAAAACAGGAAAAGGGATGATGACAAACTGTTTGCCAGGAATTCCCATTGGTTGCAGAAATAACATTGATTAATGGTTGGCTCTGCATTGAACTGCGGTATGTGAGTTACAGTGTGCAGCGTATGGCATCGTTAGGTTGATTTATAGCTATTGGTGGCGAAACTCAGTCTAGAGTCCACATAAAGAGATGGTGGCTTCGAAATGATTACTTAGCTCAAGGGGAGAGTGAGACATGACTTCTGTCACATTTTGATGCCTCTCTGGGCCTGATAATTTAAAGGGGTTCACATTCCTCAGATATAAAGTTTCTTTTCTTTCTCACCAGCATGCCTGTTGTGAAGACAAAATGGACCAGGCCATGGAGGAGCTGACTTAGTTCAGGCTACTGCAATTGGGAGAACATTCGTTAATGATGAAAGTCTCAAAGAAAGGAAGGGGTCCAGGAACTTACAGAGTGAAGGGGCCCAGGACTTACAGTGAATAAGGGAGCAGTGAGCAGGAGTGCAGGGGGCTCCGTCTCAGACACCTGGGGAGTGGTGTCTTTGCAGTTAGCTGTTTTCTGAAACACAAAAAGGTGAAAGATTAAAGAAAACAAGTTTGGGGGAATTTCTTAACTTGTGCTGTTTTCCAGCAAGGGGCTCAGGTAGAGTTCAGAATTGTCACTATTAATAAGAAAGTAGTTAAATAAAGTAAATCCATATGATAGAATACTAAGCAGAATTTACAGAATAACAATGCAGATATAAATATATTACATAAATGTGCTCACAAAATATTGTTGGGTGGAAAAAATCAGTTTACAAAACAGCCTGTGTAATACAATCGCAGATACTATCCCACATAATGGTGAGACAACAGTGGAGACCAGCTGCAAGGTAGGACCCACCAGATGCCAAACCCTGTGCTAAGCCTTGTGAACTAAAATAAAATCTTAAGGTTGAAGATGGAGAAAAGGGCCATTAGCCAAAGAATATATGTAGTCACTGGAAGCTGGAAAAGGCAAAGAGATATTCTTCTCTACAGCCTCCAGAAGGAACTAGCCCTGCCCACATGTTGACTTCAGGCCAAGGAAACTGACTTCAGACTTCTGACCCCCAGAAGCTTAAGAGACTAAATCTGTTGTACACCACTAAGCTTGTGGTGATTTGTTATCACAGCAATTGGAAACTAACACACCAAGGAAAGGGGAGTACATAATAAAGATGTCCAGGCAATAGTGCTTTCATCTTCAAAATACATCCAAAGGAAAGGAACTGGGATGAGACCAAATGGTCAGCTCTTTGTCACTCAGTGAGAAGGGAAGGAATTCAGATAGAGCCTTGGGAGAATGTTGGTGCCACCCCTTGAAGGCATAAACGACTAAAAGGATGTCAGGAGGCAAGGATTCTGTATCCCCAGTAAATCTATGATACACAGCACTAGTGAATTTTAAAAAGCAAACTGCAGGCCCATATATATGCCAAGACCTCATTCTTATTTAAAAAGTGTATCTACAGGTGTTAATAGCTATGTCAGCTTACGTTGAGGAGTTCTGACTGCTGGATGCTGCATGACTAATCCCCACACTTCCTCAGTCTTTGCTCCAAGATCCCCTATTTAAAATTGCAAAGTGCACTCCCAACCCACACACACCCACACAAGCACCCCTCAACCCCCAACCCAGCTCTATTTTTTCCATAATACGTATTACCTTATAACACACTATGCCATTTATTAGTAGCCAGACACTGAATGGACCATGCCATTTATTTATTATAGTTATGGATTACTTGTTTACTCCACTAGAATTCAACACCCACGAGGGCAGTGATTTTTGTGTAAGCGTCTTTAAAAGCTCCCTTTACACAGCTGCCTCTTAAATAATATTTGTTAAACGAATGAAGCTCAGAGGTGAGATGGAAGATGCCAAATGGTAAATATTTATTTCAGAATAATTTTAAAGGTAAGGACAAATTATGGTTGGTATTTACGTCCTTTTCCCCCAGTAGCACTTTAACGGGTATTCCTAAAATAATTCCTACGCGTTTGCGATAAAAAAAACCCCAGGATAGCTGGAATGAAGTCGTGCCCGCGACCAGACCCCCATCAGTGCAGCGCCCCCGACAGCCCTCCACCGGCGCCGGAAGTGGGCGCCGCCCGCGCGCGGCTCTCTGGGACTTGTAGTTCGGGGCCCGCCGCGCAGGAGCCGTCAGTATCCGAACCCGGCGCCGCCAAGTCTGGGATTCCACGTGGGAGGTGAGACGCACCCGGTTGCTGCGCCGCCGGCAGAGGCGTCCCGGCCTCATGACGTGGGTGTGGTCGGGGGAGGCGCGGGGCCACCGAGGCCCGGAAGGCGGGCGGGGTGGCCGTGGGAGGGCGCGCGACCCGCGGCCACACGTGAGTCCCGCGCCGCGTTTCCGAGCTGCTGCGTGCGCCCGGTCGGCAGCAGTCACACGGAGGCAGGCGGCCCCTGCGGCTGAGGCGGCCGCGGCGCCGAACCACCTCTGTTGCCTGGCGGTGCTCTGCCCTGGGCCGGCCTTGGGGCTTCTGGTTGGCCACGGGGGCCTTTCCACGCCAGTGACTGGGCTTTTATTCCAAGGGGGTTTTCGGAGGGCGTTAGGTGACGGAGTGGGGTTCCTGTGAGCCACTGAGGTTTCTGCGCCACAGCACTGCCCTCGCTGAAAAGAGGTTGCGTCTGATCCCCTGCATCCCGGTTGGGCTCTGAGAATGAGACTGGGGATGGCGTCTTGGGCGCCCGCAACCCATTTCAAGAGGCGACACATAAAACCCGAAAGCTCCTACTCTGACTAAAACTTGAGGGCAGAAATCCAAAGGTCTGCGAAATGGGCACATCTTAGAGCTGCTGGCCGCTGTGGCATTTACTTAACCTTATGTGTTTTGGGGGAAGGTTTTGCCTGTTTGATCTGAAGCGCCGTGGAGAGAGATGAGGAAGGTGACAGGAAAAGCGCCCCAGCAGAGGGAGTGCGAAAGAACGGTTGGCTGAAGAGGGGCCAGGAGCAGGAGCTGAGTAACTCCCTACAGTCTTGCTGGGCTAGCCAGGGTGTGTCCTGCAAGGTGGGCTCGGTGTTTGTGGCCCTTCCTCATTCCCTAACTCTGCCTTTCCAAGAATCTGCCCCTCCCTGAGAGGAGAAAATGACCAAGGTCCTGGTGAATTGGGGTTTCTTTTTTCCTGAAATGCCATGTCTGAAATGTCTCTGTACTGTGTGTTGTTTCTCTATTGCCAGACTCAATGTAAGACATACAGTATATATAGCTGTGGGTATAGGGACATTAGGATACTCATGGCATATAGCAAATGATGTCACCAGGCTCCACACAGAGCTTTCTCTGTCTTGCCCTGCCTCTGTGAATTTGGTCCCCTCCTCAAAGCGCTGGGCTATGCTCTTTTATAGAATCCCCAGAGCATCTTTGCCTGGTCCTCTCAGAGCCTGCCTTTTCCTGCCAGACATTTCACTACCAATGAAAGTCATTCAAAGCTATTGCATGCTCAGCCCAGTGCTAAGAGGTCTAGACTATGGTGCTTTTCTTCAAGGAGTTTACCGTTTTGATGAGCAGATTACCTGTATGCAAAAAGTATGCATATTAATAGTGATCATTTATTAACCATGAAAAAGTTAAAAACATGAGAAAATTTGTTAAATGGCATCACAGTAGTTACAAAATCACTCCTAGAAATGCTCCTCAACTAGGCTGTGCATCAGAATTATCTGTGGTGTTAAAAATTAAGATTCCTAGCCCTTTCCTCCACACTTACTGAGAGTTTCACTCCGTTTTTATCCGGTTAGTCTTTGTACAGCCAAAGCGTTCTTGCATTTATTATGAAATATCTCTCTACATACTTGATAGAAGTGTCTCTAGATGAAATGAGTTATTCATCTTTTATGCTTTGGTTGCTTTGTTCCCTTTTACCAACATGTCCACATATTTAATTGGTACAATAAATTTACATTACCAAGCGGTACTTTTTGAAAATTATTTCTCCTTTGTCTATATAAAACCATTTGTAGAAAGTTACCTTAGTATTGACACTGGGGGTATTTGAGAAGGAGGGGCAGAGGAGATCCTCTGCCCAGTCCTGGCTTTGGTGGAGAGTGGGATTCTAACGGAGCTGAAGGGAAGTGCCTTGTCCTTTGGGGTAGAGAGCAGCAGAGGCAGAGGTAAACCCCTTGGTTGCTAACTCCACACTGTTATTTCTCTGCAACTAAACAGGTCATCACACCAGGAGCTATTTGAATAAAATATCAGGCTGGATTTTAAGGGAAAAAATAATTGGTTCTTAACACTACCAGCAAAGGCCGTTGTTTTGCTTTGCAAATACAGCCCTCACATACATAGAAAGAAACCATGAGGTCTTACAAAAATCTGTTTAGAGGACAGTAAGCTGTCTCAAGGTACTGAGAGCATGGCATCTCTCTGCCTTGAAAAGTAATTGAGAACTTCAAGGGAGATTAACATGAGTAAGACTCTGTGATCAATATATTTTCCTTCGTTTTCTTCTACCTGTCCCCTAATGGTTATTTTATTAACTCCTGCTGCATTTGGGAATTGCTAGGATAATAAAATTTAAGATTCTGATATATTTTACATAATAACTTTGAATTTAAAGAAAGGACCTCATCAATCCTTAATGCCTGTTTTCTATGTATCAGACATTATCCTTGAGTCTGTTGAAAGGCAAGAGTCCCAGTTTAATCTCACCCTCCCTTTGTGACCTTGGGTAAGTCACTTCACTGTTATCTGTAAACTGAAGATGTTAGATTTCACAATCTTTAGGTTTTCTTTTAGTTGTATCATTATTCATTTAAATCACATGTGAATTTATAAATATTTAACATTTAGATTCTGAGTTGTGCTAGTTGTTTGGGATTTAAAGATTAGTTGAGAGTGGCCACCATCCTTCATAGTCTTATAGCCAACTTGGGAGACAGACTTAACAGCTACAGTAGAGGTATGTGGAAATTGCTGTGAGGCAGAGACACCTAACCCATCCTCATGCTTCAGAAAGGGGCTGTTGATTGTCCTGACACTGAAAGGAGTTCCTAAATGGACGAGAGAACGCTAAGTCAGGGCTGATGCAACATGAGAAGGGCTGTGCTAGATCTGAGCATGGCGTGTTTGGATGACTGGATCCCTTATCTGCCTCCTGCATTACTGTTTCCCACCCCTAAGTAAATGTGAAGTATGTAGTTTTGAGGAGTTTGACATTGGTCCAATAGAAAGAGGAAACTACTGATCCCTTGACCCTCCTCTTTGGTTGGCCTTCAAGACATTGAGCCCACTTTCACCACTGTGAGCAGGAGCTCAGCTATGGGGTGACTCATTAGCTCTGCAGATACCGGGGAGACTATTCATTTTTGAGTCCTTCAGTCCCAGCTCTGTCTTGCTTTAACAGGAGCGCTATTCTGTTTCCCTTTCTCCCTTCCCCTGTCACAAAGATCCCTCTCATTTGGTCCACTCTCATCATTTTTACCTACTACAGAGGAGCCTATCAACACATTCTTTCCATTCTTGGCATGGAATTGCCCCCACACTTTATCTGCAGGATCTTAAAAAAATTAATAACTCTGATCTATGGATTGGAAGATGACAAAATTTGTACTTATGAAGAATTGATAAGGAGTTATTGTGGTCTAGGTGAAAAAAAAGATGAGGGCCTAAGACAGTGGCAGTGGAAATGGAGAAGAGATAACATGTTGGAGGGAAATTTCGGAGGTAGAATTGACAGGATCTGAAGTGGTTTGAATATTGTTGGGGTAGAGAAGGAGGCTTAGACAATCTAGATAACTGAGTAGAAGGTGGATAAAAAAATAAAGGGAGAAAAGATAATCGATGGGCTTGAGTCTCAGAAGAGAGAGGAAGGGATGGATCTAGAATGCACAGGGAGAGATTAGCCTTGAACAGCAGGAATCCTTTTTTCCCTGCACTCGGAAAGGAAAGCTCTCATGGAAAAGAGGGGCCAGTCCACTTGCTTGATCTTCTCTGGGTTGTGCTTTGCTGATGGGTGTGGTGCTGAGGCTGTAAGCTGCCTCCACTGCTTCTTTGTCCCACACTTGGTTGGGGCTTGCAGGCTTCTCTTTCATGGCACAGTGGAGAGCGTGGGAGAAAGCTCTCTCTTTCCTCATCCTGACCTTCTCTGCTTTTGACTAGTTGGGAAAGTCATGTCCCTCTGCAGGGCAGGCCTGAGGAGAAAGGAAGTGGTGCCCCTTCAGCCTCAGGCTGAAGCTGGCTTAGCTGATCCAGTTTACAAGACAGCCTTCATTATCTTTTATATATTCTGTCACTCTGCTTTTCAAAGTGTGGCTTATGGACTGGTGCCAGCCCATGCACCATGCAGACACAGGACAGAAATTGAGAGTGTTTATTTGGAAATCAAAAACCTGGTTCTTCACCACATGTAGCTTGAGAAGTATTGCTCCACCAGACGGAACCCTGGAGGGAAGCAGAATTCCCTGAAGTTAACTGAGTAAATATTTGGACTGCTTTTATGTGCCAGGCCTGCTTGGGGCTTTGGGGATGCAACAGGGGACAAATCACACAGCCTGTCTGTTCCCAGGGAACTTAGGTCTTAATGGGGAGAAACAGACAGTAAATAAGAGAGCAAATGAATAGACAAGAAAACAAGGTGAGGCGTTAAGTAGTAGGAAGAAATTAAAACCAGGAAAGTGATAGTTGCTGGGTGCTACTGTGGATTAGATGGTAAAGGAAATGCTTTTCTGGGGAGGCAACAGTTGGGCTGAGGCCTGAAGGATAAGGACAACGCATGTGAAGATGTGGAAAAAGAACATTCTGCAGAGAGGGCAACTAGTGCACAGGCCCTAGGTTGAGAATGGGTTTGACGTGGCTCAAGGGCCTGCAATGTTGCTGTGGACATGTGTGATCGTAAGAGAGGACTGACTCAGGCCAAGGCTGGGAGGTGGTAGGAGCCAGGTCTGCAGAGCCCTGCAGGCCAGGGTAAAGATTCTGGATTTTACTTGATGCCCCCTGAAAAGCCTTTGGAGGGTTCCTCACCTGCCCTGGTTGGTGTTTTGAAAGATCGCCCTGGCTGCTGTGTGGAAATCTCATGCAGGGAGAACGTGGAGATAGAGACCAAGTAGGAGGCTGGTGCATGAGATGATGATGGTGGGACATGGAATGCGGGGTGGGGAGATGCAGACATGCTTTAGAGGCAGAGGAGTGGGACGTGGTGATAGCTGGGTTGTGAGGAAGAGAGAAGAGAGTCAAATGACTTCTGGGATTTGGTTCAGCCCACTTGGGTGGGCCCTGTGGCTGTTTGCTAAAATGGGACAACTAGGGGTGAGCAGGTGGTGAAGGAGATTGCCAGGGCGAGAGTTCTGTTAAAGCCTTCTAAGCTAAAAGCACCTTTTAGACATCCCATCATAGCTCTCAGGTAGAAGGCTGGAGTCTGCGTGGAAGGGAATGGTTAGGGCTGCATGTAAATATTTGGCAGTGGATGGTATTTTAAGCCACAGGACTAGATGGGATACCTAAGGAGTGTTTTGTGGTTGGGTGTATATGTGCTATTTTATTTTTCCAGTAATATTGAACTATTGAGGTAGGAAGAAGAAAGGACATATGACTGATACAGCTAGGGAAAACCTTGAGATAGAAGTGTGCTTTCATTAGAGGAAAAAAAGAGGAAGGGTTAAAAGGGTGGTGATCTTGATAAAGCAAATGTGAGGGAAGAGAAAGAACAGAAGGAATGGACAGTATCTTTAAGGTGTAGGATACTAAGAAATTAGTATTTGAAAAGCAGAGGGGTCCAAGTAGTGAGCTAGACCTAATGATGTTTATTGCAGTTTGATGAAATGAGGCAGAGATTATTGGCACTGTGGAGATTGAGGTCAGAGCATTGGGTAAATTGTCTCGAATGTTGAGGTTTTTGGAATAATGGCTGGAATAGGGTGAAAAGGACAACTAAGCAATGACCAGGAGATGACAGCGCCAAGGAAAGATTCAGTAGCTGATAGCTTGAGCTTGGACTGGTTGTGGGCAGGAAGGGGAAGGATGTGGATGGGTGTAGCAAAGTGGGTGAGAAAGGAAAGATTTTCTAACAAAACTTGACTTAGCTCACTCAGCTCTCCTGAACTGCATACTAGTTTTCTATACTTTTGTTACCTTTTCCAGTGCTACCAACATCACCTTCCATCCAGGGCATTTGTGCAGATGGTTGTCAGCTGAGGAGAAATGTGCTTAATGTGTTAGGAACCGGTCACATTCAAGGATGTGTCTGTGGACTTCACCGAGAAGGAGTGAGGTTGCCTTGACCCTGCTCAGAGGAAGCTGTGCAAAGGTGCGATGTGGAAAACTACAGGAACTTGGTCTCAATGGGTAAGACGTATGAACGTGCTCACTTACCCATTGTAGTCTTTGTTTCCTAATTCCCTTTTGACACAAAGGATGTTCCCTGACTATTCTAAGGAGCTAAAGGACTTTACTTGGTAAGAATTGGAGAATGGTATTAATAGCTTTACTGAGTTTTCTCAGAAAGCATACCTATTCCAACCCTTGTAAGCCAGAGCTTGGGACTGATTTTGCTTTCTGCACAATCACCCAATCCCTGTGTGTTTCCTAGATGTGATCACTCAGTTGGAGTAAGATAAAGATCATTATGTAATGGAGAATGAACTCCAAAGAGTATCTATCAGGCATCATGGCAAGTTCCAAGCCCAGGCTAATCTGTGAAAGAGAAGTCCCCTGATACATGTTCTGGGAGTTCTCCGACATCCTGTGGTCTATGTGGAGAGTGGGGCTTCTAGGACACTTTCTATATACTGTTCTACCTGGATCTATTCACTTACTCTGCCTCCTACCTCTATAGAAGGTTACGGTTTTCTCCATTCATGATGACTTTCTTCTCTGTATTCTTATCTTTTCCCACATTGCTCCCACTTTGGTCTCCTAAAGTCTTTGCTTAGACTTATTTTCATTGAGTATCCTCCCCCTGCCTTGTGATATCTAGTTTCCATTGTTTCTTTTCTTACATATTCAGGGATTCATCCATCTCCCCTCCTGAAAATGATCGAAACTTGTGGTGAGACTGTCATACCCTAGAAATACATAAGGGTATAATTGATACAGTTTTTCTGAAAAGCTTTGACTGCCCGAATCAAAGAGCCTTGAACATTTCAAATGTAGTATTTCATTTTTAAGTATCTATCCTAAGGTACCAGTCAATAACTCCAACTGAAAATCATAAACAAAGATAGTCATTTTAGAATTATTTCAAATACTGAAAAATTAGTTACGAATGTATCACAGAGGATTGGTCAAATTATCATGGATCATAGAAAAGAAAGATATGTAGCCATTAAAATTATGTTGATTGGCCGGGCGCAGTGGCTCACGCCTGTAATCCTAGCACTTTGGGAGGCCAAGGCAGGCAGATTGCTCAAGGTCAGGAGTTCGAAACCAGCCTGAGCAAGAGTGAGACCCCGTCTCTACTAAAAAACAGAAAAGAAATTAATTGGCCAACTAAAAATACATATAGAAAAAATTAGCCAGGCATGGTGGCACATGCCTGTAGTCCCAGCTACTCAGGAGGCTGAGGCAGGAGGATCGCCTGAACCCAGGAGTTTGAGGTTGCTGTGAGCTAGGCTGATGCCATGGCACTCTAGCCCAGGCAATAGAGACTCTGTCTCAAAAAAAAAAAAATTATGTTGATAAAGAATTTTTGATTAGATGGGGAGATGAATGTACACCTACTTGGTTGAACCATGTAAAATTGCCATTGTGTAGTCAAAAGCATACATTCTACAGAAACAACTGAGAAGAGGCCGTCATGGTGCCTTTCGGGGTTTGTTTCCACCTCAGCCCATGTGAGGGCCCTGATTCTCTTGCAACCTGGCTCTCCAGCCTCTATTGTCAGCTAAGCCTGAAGAGTGAGAAAGGAAAGGTACTACAGGGTGAAGTGGTTATCTCTAGGTGGGGAGTCAGGGCTCACTGCAGCCTTGAACTCCTGGGCTCAAGCAATCCTCCTACGTCAGTGCACCCCCCCCCCAGGGTGCACAGGGTGTAGCTGGGACTACAGGTGTGTGCCACCACGCCTGGCTCACTGATGGTTTTTATAATGTTGACCTTCTCTTAAAATTCTTTGTCTTGTATGAAATCATGGTTTTCCTCTTTCTCCTGCCTTCTCTGTTATTCCTTTTCCCCACAGATTCACTGGCTTCTCTTTCTTCTAACTTTGCAAATCCCAAAGGGCCCTTTGCTTTTCTGTCACAGTACGTACCACTGTACATAAGCATTCCTTGACCTTTTTTTTTTAATCATCACTTTCCCCCCAACTAAAAGGAGACAAGTTAAATTTCTCCTTTAGAAAAATTAGGTGCTAAGGAATGAGATTTGTTAGATAGGATTGAGGTTTTGTGGGCCACAAACCAAGTGTAATGTGTAAGATTTTTCGTTCTCCCCAAGAACCAGTTCTCACCGTTTGGGGCAGCGGTGCCCCTATTGAGAATACATGCTGTGCATGCCCCCTGGTATAAGGAACCATTGCGCATTTCATGGTTTCAGCTGTCCATTTATTTATTTATTTATTTTTGAGACAGAGTCTTACTCCGTCACCTGGGCTAGAGTGCCGTGGCGTCAGCCTAGCTCACAGCATCCTCAAACTCCTGGGCTCAACTGATCCTCCTGCCTCAGCCTCCTGAGTAGCTGGGACTATGGACACATGCCACCACGCCTGGCTAATTTTTCTATTTTTAGTAGAGATGGTGTCGCTCTTGCTCAGGCTGGTCTCAAACTCCTGACCTCAAGCAATCCTCTTGCTTCAGCCTCCCAGAGTGCTAGGATTACAGGCATGAGCCACCACGCCTGGCCCAATCCCCTAGTTTAGAAATAGGCTATTACTGCATTGTTTCTTTCTCTCCATCCTTAGTGTCTGCAAATTTCTCACCAGTTCTTTTTTAACTTCTTTTAAATTTATTAACACTCTTAAGTCCCACAGATATCACCCTAAAATGGATCCATTTAATGCTTGAATTATGGTATAAATTAGCCAGGTTGTTGACATCATTTTTCATGCTCAAGTTAGATGTTGCAAGTAGACTTGTCTCCCTTAAATACATCACTTATAATGTCACTCTTTGGATGAAAAGTCGAATTACCCTCAGCTGCTGGCATTGCCTCTAAATTCCCTGCCTGGCTCTTCAGGCCCTTGTGCCTTGCCTTAGGGGCGGAGCGTGGCTCTCTGCCGTCCTGCGTTTGCCCTCCTTTCCAGCTAAGTCTGTTTTCCTGAGGTCATCCCTCCTTCCTTGCTTGGAAACTTTTATTATCCCATGTTTTGGTTCCTGATTAATTTTTGTCCTTTTAAGATTTTATTCGAAGTCGATTACCTACGTGAAACCTCTGACCACGCCTTCCACTCGACCCCCTGCTTCTCAGAACTTTCTATTTATAGCTCACAGTCTCAGACCCAACTGCATATTTTTTACATTTGTCTTTTAACCACTGGATCTGTGAGTCTCATTTATTTTCCTTGTTCCCAGCCAGGTTCCTGGAGGGAAAGCTGTGTATCTAACTTCCAGTGCTGTGTGTACATAATCAATATTTAGTAATTGCTAAAGAATTTAGCAGAGAAAAAATAGTTGTTACGGTCTTGTAGCAGAAACATTAAGTAAACACAACATACTACTATAAATTTGACAAGTCCTATGAAAGCTAGAACAGTGCTCTGAGAGAACCAAGGCATGTGATGGGACCAGGGTGACATAGGTGTTGCTGAGAGTATTAGGGAAAGCCTCTGGAGTTACATTTAAACTGGGAGGTAAAAGATTATTTGAGTGACTGGGGAGAAGAACATACCAGTGAAGGGAAACCATGCAAGGGGAGACCCAAAGACCTGGAAGGAAGAGCATGGCTAGAACGCAGGGTACATCTAGGAAGAACAGAGTGGGCAGAAGTGGTGCGCAGGGCCTGGCTCACTCGTGACATGGAAGCATTGGTAAAAAGTGGATATATGCTACATTCAGTGGGTAGCCATTAGATAACAGAGTGTTATTCTCTGAATGACCCAGCATCACTGTGACTGTTTTGTCGAGAATGATTTACAAAGGAGCAAAAACAAAGTTGGAGAGGGGCTTCCAGTTTCAAGCTCTGCCCTAGATTTTTGTTTTTGTTTTTGTTTTGAGACAAGGTCTCACTCTGTTGCCCAGATTAGAGTGTGGTGGCATCATCATAGCTCACACACAAACAATCCTCCTGCCTCAGCCTCCTGAGTAGCTCAACTGCAGGCACATGTTACCACACGTGGCTGGTTTTTTAAATTTTTTGTAGATGTGAGTTCTCTGTGTTGCTCAGCCTCAGTTTTCATTTTTATTATTATAAAATTGAACATAGTTGTCCAACATTTTTGTTTTATACAAGATATAAAAGTCAAAAATGCAAACACAAGCATAATATGAAATAAAATCACTAATAGTTTGTGATTCTATTTTTTCTATGTACTCTATACGTATGCATATATATTATAAATATATGTCAAAATTTTATGAGATTATACTGTATGTATTATTCAATGTGCTGTTTTATGTAGTGTGTTAAGTGCTTCTTTATGTCATGTTAACTCCCTATAAAAGGACCCCTTTTCTCATGTCAGTATTTTCTCCTAATGTTATGTACTCATTCTTCATATTATTTTAGATATTAAGAAACTAATATCACAAAGTTTCAGTGCTGCTTATGAAAACGTACCATTAATAAAATTCCTCCCCTACTGATTTTCATGTTCCTATGATTTCTGCAGCCACTAGCCATTCCCAAGTACTGTACAGTAAAAGCTGCTGAAGCAATCCTTTAACCCTTAATTTCAGGCCACCTCATGACTTAACTGCTACAAACTGCACTCTTTTATCAGTTTTCCTTTTTCTTTTTGCCATTACTTTTGAAATTTGTAAACAAAGTTATACATTCACCAGAGGAAAGCAAATTGTATTTATAGGCTTTTAGTAACAATGTCCCCCTGCTCTGCTGCTCCCCCAGCGGGGCTGCTCAGAGGCACTCGGTTTAGTCCTCTCAGCTGTTCCCGACTCCAAGCCATGTGCTTACACAGCTATTTCTTTTCTCTGTCTCTTTCTTTTAAAAGAATAAATGTATTCACATGGTTTATAAGAAAGAAGTATAAAAAGATGCACAATTAGGGACACATTTTCTCAGGACCTCTTGAGGTCACGTGCTCCTGACTAGTCACACACATTTGACTCAGAATTAACATCTTTAAATTAAAAAGAAAAAGAAAAAAAAAGTACACAATGAAAAGTTTCCTTCATGTCTGTAACTCCGGTCTACTCAGGTTCTG
Organism: Lepilemur ruficaudatus; assembly: GCA_963574885.1. Classification (NCBI taxonomy): domain Eukaryota; kingdom Metazoa; phylum Chordata; class Mammalia; order Primates; family Lepilemuridae; genus Lepilemur; species Lepilemur ruficaudatus. Next base: position 22,934 of record CAUYRT010098088.1, read on the forward strand.
GTCATTGGCTTCTACGAAGTATCTGTTATCTCATATAAATAAATGTCATTTCTCAATTATGCTTGGAAATCTGAAGAGTAGAGCCACCAAGCTGCAATGCTGAGTGTACGCATTTGTGATTTTGATTGATAATTGTCAATACGTCCGTCATCATGGGTGCTACCGGTTTATATTCATGAGCAATGTCAATCTTCAAACTTTGGGTTTATGCTGATGTAATAGGTGGAAAATGGTACCTTGGTATTGTTTTAATTTGAATTTATTTATTGTGATATACTGCTACATCTCAGTTTATCACTAGTTTATATTTTCAATTGACTTTCTCATATCACAGATGAGAATATAGCTCTTTTACATCACTTCCCCCAACATGCCCAGTCTCCCAATGATTTATGTTAGAGTCATGTCAGTGATTAGTGCGTAGGTTCCTTTGACCTGGTAATTACTGTTTACTGTACAGGCAAGTAGTATACTATAATTACAGTTCCTTTTCCTTCCTCTGAAGGTAATACTTGCTTTTTAAAAATATATTTTATTTGGGAGGATTTTCATTCTGTACTGTTATTATAGAGTTTTGAGTAATTATTTTTTCTTTTATTTATCAACAATTGATTCAACTTCATTATGTATTTTATTGACTTATGTGTTTACTGCAATTTCCTGTATGATATATCATCTTTTTCTTAAATTAATTTTTTTTTCTTAAATTAATTTTAAAGATTTTGCTATAGTACATTCTTGAGTAATTGTTTCAGTAATCGAATCCTTTCTTGTCTAAAAAAGTATCTATTTTTTCCTCCCATTGAAATGGTTAACTGGCTGGGTAGAGAATTCTAATTTCACACTTTCCCTCCAAAATTTGAAGATACTGCTCTAATATCTTCAGGAACGAAGTATTGCCAAGTAGCAGCTCCATGTCAATATAATTCTTATTTGTACATAATCTGGCTTTTTTGTGTGAATGCTTTTAGAATTTTCTGGGATTTTTTTCCCCTAAAGTCCTGAGGTTTTATAAGGGTGTGTTTAGTTGTAGCTTTTTTCTCATACCATTTTTTCGCATTCACTGGGCCCTTGAGTTCTAGGAAACATTTTTTTCTGTTATGTCTTTGACCATTTTCTCTTCCTTTATTGTATCATCACTATCCTCATGAAACTCCCTGAGATGGGCTTTTACTTTTGTCTTTCCATTTGTCTATCCTTTTAATATGCATTCTAGGAGAATCCCTCAGTCTTCCATCGTACCATGTTTCCATTTTGCTCTTCAACCCTCTAGATGGTAGGCCTTACAAAGATAGCCTGACACCTAGCTATGAGACAAGTTACTTCACCTCTTTCAACCTTGGTTACCTCGTGTGCAAAATGGGTGTGCTAATAGTTCCTCTCACACAAGATTTCACAACCCCTGGCTGAGAGCTTCAGACAGACACAGTAGGTATTTCTCAGTATTATCATCTTCTTCAATACATTTTACTAATTTAGAATTATGGTTATTTTTTGTAGCAATAGGTTTATATTTTGTCATTAGATTGTATTTAAATGTGATACCTTCTCTGATTTCTGTGGGATTTTAATTATGTACCTTTTAAATTGTTTCCTCTAGTCACTATTTCTCATTTGTGCCTCTTTTATTAACTTGCTACTTTTTTTTTTTTTTGGTCTGCTTATATATTTTTTAACTGTCTGCTTATATGTTTTTTGAAAAGTCTTGTGTTTCTCGGTATGATACTGGAGTATGCGTCCTCGGCAGATGTTCAGCCTACTTTGAGGCACATGTGTGTTCTACTTTAGGGGGCGCCTCTGCTAACTGGGTATAGGAGGGAGATAAGAATCCACATGGTGGATGGTGTAGGCCATTTTTTAAGGCTGTGTCTTCATGCTGGAAAGTTCTCTGGGGCACGCCCTGCTTCTTCAGCCCCAGCTCTGGGCTATGTGCCTTGTCAGAGCTCCCTCTTCAGAGGTTATCTTGAGGCTTTTTCCTGGGCACATAGGGAGTCAATTACTCCTTTTAGTACCTTAGTCAACCTTGTCATTGTGTAGATTCAGTGTTAACTCAGCCTTTGCTTCTCTCTTCAGCTCCAATACGAATACTACTATTAGCAATGTTTCTTTGGCAGATCATTTGTTTTATTCTTGAGGCTTTATATGGGGCCACTGCTGTTAGCTACCCAATATTTCTGTTTTTGAAAGGAAAGGGGGCTTTGGGAGAGGTGCTGCTAATGGCAACAACTAGCCCAACCATTAGGATTGCCTAACTTGAATTAATGAATCTATCTTTGTTATTGTTGATTCTGAGGTTGGAATTAGAATTTGTAGGAGTTGCTGAGAAGATCTCTTATCCCTGAGGGAGGCTTCTCCTGTACAAGATTTGAACTGTGCATTTTTTCCCTAGTTTCTCCATCTTTCCCAATCCATCTGCTCTTTATCATCCAGGAGTTCTCAACATTTTTATTCTGATAATATCAACCTTTCTTTTTTTTCCGAGACTATTATGGATTTCTTTTTGTCATTTCAGTGTAATATTTGGATGTTCACTGTAACTGTTTTGACCAACATATATTCAAGTAAGTCTAAACTCTGTATTCCTAGCACAGTTCTCTCAGGAGTTCCAGAGCCGTACATCTCGCTGCTCTCTGAGCAGTGCTGCAAGTGTTCCAGCAGCACAGATTAAACAAGGCAAGGCAGATTTTGAGTTTGTCATCCACCCCCTTCCCCACTCCAGCCTTGCCCTCCTGCATTTCCTGTCTTATTGTACAGCACCACTGTACCTCATCACTCAGGCAAGGAGCTCAGGGAGCATGCGTGGTGCCTCCTTTCCCTTGCCTTCCAGGTTTCGTTTGTCATTACCTAATTTAGAATGAATCTCTCGCCTTTTCTCTACAACCATCATCCTTACCATTTTTCTTCTGGCTATAGCACCTCTCTACCTAAAGCCTTGCTTTCCAGTGGTGTTTATAATCACAAAGTCAGTTATTTCACTCCGAATTTAAATCCTTTAATAGTTTTCACTCCCTGCAGAGATTAGCCCCAAGTCCTTAGGATTAGATACCAAGCCCTTTGCCCAGGCTCCTACCTTGCCTGTGGGGACACATTCTTCACCACTGTTAGGTTTTTTTTAATCTCCTTCACAAGAAGCTACTAGTAGTGTTCCTGAACACATCATATTTTCTCTCTACATTTCCCTTTTTTCCCCATCATTTTCTCCCAGAAATTTTCCCAATGCCCCAAAGTCCAAGTTGCATGCTCCTGTTCTGTGCGCTCATAACTGATTGTGCATATATCTGTTGTATGTTCATCCATGCCGCTTACTATTATCGTTGTTGGTATATTTGTCTTTCTCCCAAGAGGCTTTATCTTGTTAAGCAAAAGGATTTCTATTTTCTTCCTTGTATTCACAATGCCTATGACAGTGGAGTACCTATTAAATGTAAATTTAATGAAAAAAAATAAAGAGAATTGGAATGTTATTTGTGGCAATGTATAGGATTCAGAGCCTTCTGCAGGACTAGTGAAGGAATACTTCTATGGCTATGCTTAAAAGCAGAGAGAAAATTTCTGTCTTCTGTACCCAGATATTCTCTCCTTCTGACATTAACCCAAAGGACAGGACTATAAAGACAAGTTGGACGTTTTCCTAGTTACTAAATGTTCAGGCCTTAGGCACTCCCATTCTGAAATCTTGAAATCTGTCCTCTGTTCTTATCACTGAATTCTCTTTGTTCTCTAGGAAACTTGAATGAAAATTCTGTAGAGCATCTTCAAGAGAAAAGACTTCAGGATCTGCCATATGAGCTTTCCTGCAGGCTAACTCTGGAAGAGATGTCCAGTACAATAACTGGAAGTCAGGATGGTGGTGTGAATCTTCAAGGGGAAGTGTATGGGAAGCCTGAACTAGATCTCCCCCCTTGTCAAAAGGCAGGAGAAGCATCTTCTCATATTTCCAGAAAGAGCAGTGTGGCGACTCTTCAAAGTGATGATTTCAAAAACACTGAAAGTGAAAAATATTTGTCTTTGAAAGTCCCGAGCCAAATGGCCACACAAGACTCATCAGTGAAGGTCTGTAAAGATGAGCGTCAGGATGCTCGGGAAAGCACGTGTCTCTCTATAACTGAAGAAAGCACTAAGAGCAAGGCAACAAGCAGGGGAAGTTCTCCTGTGGACCACTGTGCAGAGGACTTTCAAGTTAAACCTGTGTCTGATGTAACAGAATTGGCCTCACCATTATCCAGTGGTGAAGGAACTTGCCAAAATAGCCAGTTGAAAGAATCTTTGGATCCCTTTGACTGTAACTGCAAAGACACTTATGGGTGGAAATCACAATTGGTCAGTTGTAGTCAGCAGAGAGCTCCTACAGAGGAGAAACCCTGTAACCGTAATGATAGTGGGGAAGTACTTAACACCAGCCAAGGTGCTTATCCATATGAGAAAGTCCACACTGCAGAGAAACTATACAGATGTGGCCAGTGTGGTAAAGACTTCAGTCAAAGCTCAGAGCTGCTACTTCATCAGAGAGACCACACAGAAGAAAAGCCCTACAAATGTGAACAGTGTGGGAAGGGCTTCACCAGGAGCTCAAGTCTGCTCATCCATCAAGCAGTCCACATGGATGAGAAACCCTATAAGTGTGACAAGTGTGGGAAGGGCTTCACCAGAAGCTCGAGTCTGCTCATTCATCATGCAGTCCATACAGGCGAGAAGCCTTACAAGTGTGACAAATGTGGGAAAGGCTTTAGTCAGAGCTCCAAACTGCACATCCACCAGCGAGTGCACACTGGGGAGAAGCCTTATGAGTGTGGGGAGTGCGGTATGAGCTTCAGTCAGCGCTCGAACCTGCACATCCACCAGCGCGTCCACACAGGAGAGAGGCCCTACAAGTGTGGTGAATGCGGGAAGGGCTTCAGTCAGAGCTCAAACCTCCACATTCACCGGTGCATCCACACAGGAGAGAAGCCTTACCAGTGCTATGAGTGTGGGAAGGGCTTCAGCCAGAGCTCAGATCTTCGCATCCATCTCAGAGTCCACACTGGAGAGAAGCCCTATCACTGTGGCAAGTGTGGGAAGGGATTCAGCCAGAGTTCCAAACTCCTCATCCACCAGAGAGTACACACTGGAGAGAAGCCCTATGAGTGCAGCAAGTGTGGAAAGGGCTTCAGCCAGAGCTCCAATCTGCACATCCACCAGCGAGTTCACAGGAAAGATCCCCATTAAGTGACGTGAGCCACACAGGTCTTCAGAGGGCTCGTACTGTTAAAACTGTCACATATTTTGAACATCACTCTTATCTTTATATTCTACAAAGGAGAGAGACGATAAGGGTTATTTAGATATGTTCTCTCACTGAAAAAATCATTCATTCATTTAAAGTATTTAAGTATCAAACACTTTGCTATGCTATACAATGAATGACTTGTTCTGATTTCTTAGATCGGTAGAGTGAAAACATCTGTACTTTGCAATTCAGTCAGTGTTATTAGGACTACATATTCTACCCAGCATTTTTAATTGCAAGAACTTTGTGTTTGTGAAACTATGGCATGTTTCCCTTGGTTCACATTCTTTTAGAAATTGAAACTCTGGTTTGTCTTCAAATTATGTGCCTTGTGTTTCTTGAGTTTTTTTGTATTACCTTCCAGTTCTCATTAGCCCTTTCTAAGCTACAATTATATAGTATGCCCATTTTAGGCTGAGGGGGTAGTTGGAGATATAATGAACATGGAAATCTCTTGTGTTTATTGCAAATATGTACAGTAGTTTGTGGCCACACCACGAGAAGGTAGAAAGTTAGTCATTACTCATGTAGTACACCCTCATGTACTATTTTGACAGGAAGTTGAACAACCCCTTCCCTCCCAGGCAACTGTTCAGGAATGTAAGTAGTTTTTTCTTGAGTACATCTAGTTTACTGGGGGTACTTCCAGAGTGAAAGCAGGGGAAGGTCCAAAGCAACATGCCCCAAGTAGTTGACAGAGTGTGGCTGGCCGTGAAGGGTGGCACCTGAGAGCAGGTGATACCAACAGATAGGTTCCAGACACAGAGCTGGGAAAAGCTAATACATAGGGAGCACATGTCAACTGATGAGCAAAGGCTGCAGAAACCACTGGGGCTTGGTAAACTATTAATAAAAATGGCTAGCAGAGAAAGTATTAGAGAATGTGCTTTTGTTAAACGTATCTAATATCCCTGGACAACATTAAAATGCTAGGAAAAATTTTTTTTATAAAACCACAGCAATAGAGAACAGGGGAAAGACCATCAGCAAGTGCGATCTCAAATTTGAAAGATGGAAAGAAAATGAAAGGTTAGTTATAAGAGGATAAGCAGGTGCAGTTATGCCACTTACATATGGGGATAAGGAAAAGAAGGAACCAGTTTGGCTCCAGGCTAAGACATGGTTAATACCCTGGAGGATGGGAGTGAGACACAAAGAGAAAGCAGTGAAACTAATGGCCAGTTGTATATGGAAAACTCCCCCTTGTCCCATAAATACACATATTTCTCCCCAACCCCTCTGCATAGTCAGCCAGGGATTTGTCCTCCAGATAGAGGTGGGAAGTTTCGTCTCTGCAGAAGTTGAATGGTCCTAAGGGAAGGACCTCTATATTCTGGCATTTGGGAATCCAATAGTAAAGCAGCTATCTTTCTAGCTGTGTATATACACATATATTAATAATAGAGCTTCTAAACTCATGAAATAAAAACTGATAAAATTGAAATACATAGAGGTAAATTTTCAATTATAATTAGGTATTTCAATAATCAAGTAACTGATAGCACAAGTAGACAAAAAGTAAGGCTATATAGACTGGAACCGCACTACCAACTAACTTGACTAATTTGCATTTGTAGAACACTTTACTCAAGAGCATAATATACATTCTTTTTGTGTGTACCTATTATGGACTATAAAATAAGTCTTTAAAAATTTAAAAGAATGAAAACCATGCAAACTATGTTATTTCCCTAGGACAGAATTAAGTTAGAAATCAGTAAAAGAGATATCTGAAGAATCCCCAAATATTTGGAAACTAAACAACACACTTGTAAATGAGCAATAGGTTAAAAAGAACGAAAATTTTGAACTGAATGAATATTATCAGAATTTGTGAGAATGCAGCTAAAGAAGTGCTTAGAAGCAAAATCATAATATTAAATACTTAGATAAAAAGAAATAAATCAATAATCTAAGCTCCAACCTTAAGAAACTAGAAAAAGAGCAGATTTAGCCCAAAGTAAGCAGAATAGGAGATGATAAATATAAGAACTAAAAATCATGAAATAGCAAATGAACGATAGAGAAAATTCAATGGAATCAAAACCTTGCTTTTTGAAAAGATTGAAAGAGGAAACACACTACAGGTACTATAGATGGTAAAAGTGTAATAAGCAATTTTATTAACAATTTTATGCCAATAAAATCAACAACTTAGATGGAATGGAAGAACACTGAATAACATAGTAGTGGCTCCCCCTCGCGGCAGATCAAGCACCATAGAAACACACGTCCAGGCTTGTAGGTAAGAACTGCAATCTTTCTGGTTCTTACTCACACTTTAAGGGGTAATAGGGTCCAAGTAACCCTCGGGAGTGGCAAGACCCTTCCTAAAGATCAAGGCGTTAGTATTCTCCATCCAGGGGACCAGAGACCAACGGAGGCATCAGATTACCTCGATAACTGGCTCCTCCAGGCAATCTGCAATCAATGACAGAGAGTGTAACCCCATAGCTTAACACAGTGCCCTCCATCTCAAGGTATTGGAGTTATACACACAGGTGTGATTCACCACGTGGGAGCCTAAGCTGGGGGATCAAACTCACTAATCTCCACTGGCAAGAGGTGAAAACAACAGTTCATGGGTAACCCAACTTGATAAAATACCTCTAAGGTAATACGAGACCAGCGTGCCTCTTCCCACCAGTGTCAAGGAATATCCCTTAGGGGCTTGAAGTTAGGGGCACAAACCAGACCTAGCACTCTCATTTCTCAATTACCCTGATGAGAAAGAACCAGCTAAAGAATGCAGAAAACATGAAAGATCAGAGAGAAAAGTCACCCCCAAAAGAAATCATTAGACCCTCAAAAATGGACACTAATTTAAATGAAATTATTTAAATGACAGAGGAAGAATTCTGAATATGGATTGTAAGGAAACTCAGTGGAATTGAAGAGAAAATGGAAACAACACAAAGAAGCCACAAGAACAATACAGGAAATGAATGAAAAATTCTCTAAAGAAATAGAAATATTATGAAAGAACCAAACAAAAGTCCTGGAAATCAAAGAGGCATTCAAGGAACTTCAAAACACAGTGGAAAGCCTTAAAAATAGAACAGATCACATAAAGGAAAGAATCTCAGAGCTTGAAGATAGTACCTGTGTGCTAAACAGTCAGAGGAAGAGAAAGAACACAGAAGCAAGAGACAAGAACAAAACATACAAGAAATGTGGGATTATGTAAGGAAACCAAATAAAAGAACTATAGGCATCCTGGAGACAGAAGAAGAAAATACACAAGGGCTGGAAAAATCTATTTCTTGGAATACTGGAGGAAAATATGCCTGGCCTGGCCAGAAACCTAGATATCCAGGTACAAGAAGCACACAGAACTCTTGGGAGACTCCATGTGAAAGGTAATCACCATGTCACATAATTATTAGACTAGCCAAAGTAAACATGAAAGGGGCAATCCTTCAAGCAGTACGATGAAAATAGCAGATAACCTACAAAGGAAAATCTATCAGACTAACTGCAGACTTCTCAACTAAAACCCTACAAGCCAGAAGGGACTGGAGAACCATCCTCAACCTTCTAAAACATAATAATGGCCAACCTAGAATCCATTACCTGGCAAAACTAAGTTTCACCTATGAGGGAGAACTAAAGACTGTCCCAGACAAGCAATCACTGATGGAATTTGCAAAGACCAGACCTGCCCTGCAGGAAGTACTCAGACTTGCATTGTACACCGAACAGCGCAATAGACACTCACCAAAGTAAAATCACTCAGGAGTTAAAAACTAGAACCCAGATTCCACAATGGCTCAAAAGGTAAAACAAAACAACAAGAGTTTACCCAACAATATAAACAGAAATCTACCCCAAATATCAATCCTCTCAATAAATGCGAATGGCTCGGCCAGATGCAGTGGCTCACACTTGTAATCCTAGCACTCTGGGAGGCCAAGGGGGGAGGACAACTTGAGCTCAGGAGTTCAAGACCAGCCTGAGTAAGAACGAGACCCTGTCTCTACTAAAAATAGAAAGAAATTAGTTGGACAACTAAAAATATATGGCAAAAATTAGCTGGGCATGGTGGCGCATGCCAGTAGTCCCAGCTACTTGGGAGGCTGAGGCATAAGGATTGCTTGAGCCCAGGAGTCTGAGGTTGCTGTGAGCTAGGCTGGCACCACGGCACTCTAGCCCAGGCAACAGAGTGAGACTCTGTTTATAAATAAATAAAGAAGACTTTGTCCATAAATAAATAAGACTGTATAATAAATAAACAAATAAATAAGAATGGCTCAAATTGTCCTCTGAAGAGACATAGACTGGCTGAGTGGATAAAAAATTATAAACCAAGTATCTGCTGTCTCCAGGAAACGCCTTTAACCCACAAAGACACTTTCAAACTCAAGGTCAAGGGTTGGAAAACAAACTTCTAGGCAAATGGAAGCCAAAAGAGAGCAGTGTAGCAATCCTGATTTGAGACAACATAAACTTTAAACTAGCAAAAGTAAAGATAAAGATGGTCACTATATAATGGTGAAAGGAAAAATCCAACAAGAAGACTTAGTAATTCTTAATATTTATGCACCCAACACAGAAACACCCAGATACATAATGCAAACCCTGTTTGATCTAAATAGCATGATAAACAATAATGCCATAGTAGCTGGGGATTTCAACACCCCACTGACTGAATTGGACAGATACTCCAAACAGAAAATAAGCAAAGAAACAATGGACTTAAACAGAGCTCTAGAACAAATGGGTCTAACAAACATCTACGGAACATTCCACCCAAATAAAGCCAAATATACATTCTTCTCATCAGCTTATGGAACTTTCTCCAAAATTGATCACATCCTAAGGCCCAAATCAGACCTCAACAAATTTTAAAAACTAGGAATTGTACCATGTATCTTCTCAGACCATAGTGGTATAAAATTAGAGATCAATTCCAGCAGAAACATTACTTCATAAAGTCATGGAAATTAAACAATCTGCTGAATGACTACTGGGTCAAGGAGGAGATCCAGATGGAAATCAAAAGATGACAGTGGGGACACAAGTTATCAAAACCTGTGGGATAGAGCAAAAACATTCCTGAGGGGAAAACTAATAGCATTAAATGCTCACATCCAAAAGACAGAAAGCTCACAAATCAACAAACTAATAAACCATCTCAAGGAACTGGAAAAGGAGGAGCAAATTAATTCTAAACCTACCAGAAGAAAGGAAATAACTAAGATCAGAGCAGAACTAAATGAAATTGAGAACAAAGAACTATACAGAAGATCAGTAAAACCAAAAGTTGGTTTTTTGAAAAGATAAACAAAATTGATAGCCCTCTTGCTAGATTGACAAGAACTAGAAAGAAAAGGACTTTAATGAACTCAATCATAAATGAAAAAGGAGAGGTCAGGTGGGGGAGAGTGGGGGAGGGGGAGATAAACCACAACTAATGGAAGCGGAGCACACTGTATGGAGGAAGGACACG
>CAUYRT010098090.1:0-23616 GCA_963574885.1 Lepilemur ruficaudatus
CATAATCTTGTGTTAATTCAGTTAGCTGGAAGTTTGGGACCTGCTTAAGAGTTTATCTTGCATTGATTGGGATGCTATCTTGCTGACTGGTCACTAAGCTGTGGCATCAGCAAGGGGGACAGTTGGCACCCTAGACAATCAAAGGGAATGGTAGTATGTATTAAGAGGGCTGACTCACAGGACAGGCAGGGGAAGAACAAGAGGATCGAGCTGAGTGCACACACCCTCCATTTCTTCACACGTGTTACTGATAGGCAAGTGGGTGTTCCAGGCTGCCTGCTTAATAGGCAGGACCTGTCTTAAACAGACTTCCTGCATCATTTTCTTTTTCTCTCTTCAGGGCTCTTTCTTTCCAGTTGTCTTTCCCTGCTCCCTAAATACACTGCTCCTGCTCATTCTTTCCATGCCAGCTTGGATTCCACTGCCTCACTCTCCCCTTTCTTCCTCCCTGTGTTCATTCTTCCTTCCCTCCTCTCCTCTCCCTCTCTGGCCATTTCATTTCCTCGGCTTGCCTTTCTTCCAGAGTCTCTCTCAGCCCAAAGCAGGTAACTGATCCCAAGTGCTTCACAGGGAAGGTTCACAGGACCAGTGAATGGCTTTTTTAACAGGTAAAAACTACCCTTAATACATATTTACAGCACACAGACTGTCTCGGGGGACAATTTTAAAGGGAAATTTAGATAAACAAGGTATGTACTGCAAGACATGACTTAAGATCTTAGACAACTTTAAGAGGTTTAGGGCTTTTTCTCCGGGTCCATTGCATGCTGTCCTTTATTTCTTCAGGATCAATTTGACCTCTGTGCTTCCCAAACCCATGAGGACAATGCATCCATTCTCACCACCCTGATGGCCTTTAGAGTAAGCCCTTAATCTTTTTTTTCTGTTCATGCACTGGGCATTGTAAGAGCCTACAAGCAGGTATTCAATATTCATGTCTGTCTGCATATTTTTAGTAGCTAAAAGTCTTTATTCATTTTACTGCCTGATTTGAAATAAGAATTCAGAAGAGCTATTTTTCCCCATCCTCCTTACTCCATTTTGACTCTTTCTAGAGGCAGACTCAGTCTAATACAAAGAATAAGGCTGTTTTTAAAACTCACATTAACCTCAAATAGAAAACATTTCTCCTGCATCTACTGAGGTGTAATTTGAACATCTCTTCCCCAACCATGGCTGTGCAGGGTACATACAAGTGGCATCCAGTTGACTTTGGTTTTGAAATTCTGTGTCCCAGAAGCTTACCATGTACCAAATAAGATTTGCAGCAAAAAGCCAAGAATGCAAAACAGAACATGTATACTTTGTGTGTGCATGTGTGCAAAGTATTACATCAGCAATAATTATTTGGCTATTGCATTGAGCAAAAGGACCAAACCAGCTTTGAGATAAGACCACAAAGAAGAAAAAGTCCCATAAAGATAGGAATAGACAAACTGAGACCAACACATGCAATGTATTCCTTTTACAAATGCCAGACTCTTTGAAAAGGAAGTTAATATTTCTTGACCACTGGAATTGGTCAAATATTATCCATTTCCTTATTTCCAGGGAAGATCATTAATAGACCAATCACATGTACAAGCAGCCTTCAATATCCAAACTCCCACTATAGAAACCATTGCTTTCTGAGCTCAGGAACCCAAGAGATTCAGGCACGTTTTCAGATAAATATTGGCTATCCAAACTCTAGCCAATTGTCCCAAAATTCAGCAACCAAATATATTTAGAGTTTGAAGCATATTTGTTATTATTATTATTTTTAACTATAAAATATGCTCAGCTTCAAATACACATTAAGAGAAAGCACATTAAAAACAACAGTGGAAAAATCTGTCCTTAAAAACTCTATCTGGAGCAAAGAAACCATTATTAAAATAAAGAATTGTTTTGGCAACTGTCAGCAACAAAGCTCCAGTCTAAGCATCCCTGCTGCCAACAGGACCACAGGCCACAAGGGGCCCTAAAGCTGTCATTAGAAATGAACAGGGCCGAAAGTAGGGTAGTGATATTCATAGGCAATTAATGGGTTTGATTAGTCATGTATAGATGTTACTAATGTACTTCTAGTAAAATTTCCTATGCTTTCTATCAGTTAGTTTACATATGAAATCCTACCATTAGTATGTTTCAGTCTGTACCATTCTAAAATATGTGGCATAAATGACTTTGCAAATTATTTCAGGAAGGGTCCAATGTGTTGAAATTTCTTGGGTTGGAATTTGTCCAAAGAAATCTGAAAATCTATGAGAAGGGTGTAACAATGAGGCATCTGGCTACAGACTTTTTTCAAGAAAACTTTGTCCTAAAGTCTTTAGGAAAATAATGCTGCCCAAGTACCTTTGCACCAAAGGATCATGTTAAGAACTGGAGCAAAGATAACGAACCAAACATTTGGAAGTGCTGCTTCTCCTAGTAACAGCTTCACATGGACAGAGGGAAAGCTGGAGAGTATATCTAGGAGTGGGCCCCTCTGATTAGTTTGACACCAGGCAAAGGCCTGTCTTCTGACTTATCACAACTTATGTCCGCTCATTGAACAGGAGATAGATATGTGAGTGAGACAAAGGAAGAAAGTGATTCCCCCCTTCCCACCCCAGAGTAAGTACATATGTGATTAAAAACTGGGTCACAATCAAGACATGTTTCAATCTGCCTGAGGATATTAAAAAAGTCTAGTAGCCAAACCTCTCCTCCAGCCTCCTGCCGCCAAGAAGACATAAAATGTCAGAAGCACCACTGAAAAAGGGTGTTCTAGTAACATCAGATACAGATCGTTAAGGTGCTACACCCAAACAACAATGATACCTGTTACAAAGGATTTTATAGATGAAGGGATTATCAGTGAATACAGAGAACAAGATGAGAAGACTGATCAATTTTGCCACAAAAGCAATTTTTCTTATTAATAGGATCATTTCAACATGAAAACTAAAATAACTTTGGAGAAGTCTGCATCACCTCTGCAGAAATGCTATACTATTTACTACAGCATTATAGAGAGAAAGAAAAAATAACGGTGGTCTCAGAAATAAAATTGCACTCCAGACAGGGCCGTGCTGTCCATTGGGAACTAACGGAGTGACGTCTAAGGCCTCTGAGCTGTATAAAGGCTACACAAACATAGAAGACCTAAAAATACATTTGTTCATTATAAGCTTTAAAAAATTTTTCAAAATAAATAAAAATATGTTTAAATATATGTAAAGGGCAATACTGTCAATGTCAATTGTCACATTGTTTTTATACTTGAAAACAATTTGTAAGTTACAATGTCTCACTTCACAATAATGAATGACACCCACTGAGAAGGAATTTCAAAACAATTATAGAAGTAATTTCAAAAATGTTGACAGCAAATATATATTTACTATGCTATTTTAACAACATTTTATAGTATGTGGGGTCCCTAGGGTCTATGAAGGTCTTAGAAGGCCTTACGTAAGAGCTAATATGCGGTGAATCAAATGCAATTGTATGGGAATTCCTTTTTTTTTCACCAACTGAACAAAACAATTTGATTTTTGAGTTTACTGGCAATACTGGAGAAAGAGAAAGAAGTCAATAAATAACTTTTAAGTGCTCATTAGATGCTTTGACCCTGCACTCACTGCTCACATAAAGAACTGAGTCCTGCTGTCTTTTGGCAAAACCACCATGAGCAGATATTAATAATTCCTGAGCAAGTCTGAGGACACCCCTTCTCTGCGACACGTCTGAGCACAGGGCAGACTCTCATTCATAAGGAATGCTTAAAATGCGATCTTGTCTAAAGAGAAGGGTCTGAACTACTTTCCAGGGTCTACTCCTAACCAATATTCCAGAAAAAGGTATAGATCCCATGTGAATGGAGCACATAACTTCAAAGTAATGGAGAGAATCCTTAACAAGCTGAGATGGGAAATAAAGAAGTGCTTATCTATCACCTGGGAGAGGTGAGTGAACTGGTCATGGGAAATCAAACCAGAAACAACAGAGTCAAAACGCTTATTCTTTGTGAGCTACAATGGCTTTGGGAACAAAATACGAATGTGTTGAATAATATATTATGCATTTGTACAGTGCCCAATGTTTAAATGGCATGAGCACATACATTATTGCCCATGATCCTCCCAACTGTGAGGCAGGAAGTGCAGATAAGGAAGCTGCATCTCAGGAAGGTAAAGAGACTTGCCCCAGGTCACAGCCAGGATGCAGAAGAACATGAACTCAAACATACTCCCCACTGTTTTCATCCAGGTCTCTCTTATGTTAAATCTTAAGAGACATAAATATAAACCGGGAAAAGATGAGACCAGGGCTATAAACTCTCTAAATGGTAATTTGGGAACCTCATATATAAACTATATACAATTTCTATATACAATGGACTGGTGGAGTAAGAGATAACTTGGTTCTTATCAGATCATTGTTTGCCAAATAAAACAGGAGTTCAAGACCAACCTGGGCAACATCGTGAGACTCTGTTTCTACAAAAAATAATTGAAAAAATTAGTTGGGCGTGGTGGCACATGTCTATAGTCCCAGTTACCCGGGAGGCTGAGGCAGGGAGATGGCTTGAGCCCAGGAGTTTGAGGTTGCTGTGAGCTATGATCAGGCCACTGCACTACAGCCTGGGGTGATAGAATGAGACCTTTTTTCAAAAAAAAAAAAAAATTAAAATATAATCTCATGCAATACCCATGTAAACAAAGCCTCCTATCATTGCTGAACCTTGGTGCAAAGTTTTTAGAAAACGTACGTGGGATAAAAAGGGGAGGGGAACACACACAGTTACTGCCAGGCCCAGACAATCATCTATCATTATAGGGAACAGGAGAAAGAAAAAGCAATCTCCATCATCCAAAAAGTGACAGAAAAGACTTTCAAATTCTGCTGAAGTTCAATGGAAAATCACACTGATATTTTCACAGAACAAATCTGACTTCCATTCCAGTCCAGAAATGGCCGATAATTTCAAAGGGGTGAGAATGCTCCCTACCTCTCCTTTAAATGCAGAGACATTAATGTTCCTTTCTGGCTGAAATCTGAAAATCAAAGCCAATGAGACAGTCAGGACAGAAAGAATACTCAGTAAAAGGAAAGAGAGAGGAGCTCAACAAGATTTGTAAATGACTGAGCATTTCCGTTTGTTCTTACTGCACCCAACAGATTAATGAGAAAGGTAATGAGAAATGCAATGATCACTTGTATTTTATAAAATAAAGAAACAAAAACACAGCGGACGAAGCATTATGACAACATTACATTGCTGATGAAAGAGTGTTGATTTGGAATAAGGAAGAGGAATAGATGGAAAAGTAATCAAAGAAGAAAAAAACATCTTGATGAGAAGCTATAGAGCTGAGGTAGAAAATAAATGCTGGATCAGATTATAGAAGAAGTTGCAATGGGCAGAAGACAGCTGGGTGGTATCTTCAATAGCACATGAGGTAAGAAAAAGGCAAGACTCTATATCCCAGGAGATAGTGGCATGAGCATAGCTGCCCACTTATCCCGGGTGAGGATACTTTCAACTTTATATCCTGGTAAAGGATGCCTTTGAAAAAGAAAATGGTACTTCTTAATTCCACCTCCAGAGAGTTTAACCCAGGTTTTCTTATTAGTTGACAGTTAAAATACTGATAAGCTATAAATTCTGTTTATATCTAAAGTCTTGAAATGCCTATTACTGTTTGGCTACTTTGAGCCCCACCTGCCTCTCTGATATAAGAAAAGAGATTTGTAAATAATGCTTTAGAAAAAAAATTCATACATTGCTGATGCAAAGCATTAAAAGATCAAGAAGATAAAGATCCTCACACTCATTTTTATTCCCATTTTTAAGAAGTGGGTGTTAAAAATGATGAATCAAACTAAGGTGGGCAATTATTTGTTCTTAGCTGTACATCAGTTGTTCCAATCCAAAATTGCAGCAACTGTCACTCTCCTTCTAGCATATAAATGTTTCATCTTTCTTCCAAAATATGATCACTCACTCTAAGGCTTGAGAACTGTTTCAGGAATAGATGGCTGGTTAGTTGGAAGCTGGATTTTGTTAACCACACCCAGGAGGAAAGGACTAGATATGAAATCCCCAAAGAATGTTCCCACATATCTCTGGAAGTGCATCAAGCCCAAAGGAAGAGCACCAGCTGCTAGGAAGCCAGAGACCTTGGAAGACGTCACCCACCAGAGGTGGCCCAGACTTATGGTAGCTGGGGAACCTCACATCGGGAGTGCTTGGTGACATGTTGTTTGCACGCCCAAATGCTATGTTTCTTTTCTTGCCAGGAGCCTGGCTGGGAAGCACAGAGGAACTGGGAGGTCCGGAAAACTGCCTTGATGACATCTGCAAAGATTTGCCTCCAGGAATGCCATGGCTTCTGAAAGCTTGGGAGCTATGAACTAGCTCTGAATGGAGAGGATAGTCCAGTAAATTTAGTGATGAGGACAAATAGCCACTAGAAAACAATGAAGTCAAAGTGGACAAGTTCAAATCAGAATGTGCTGGGTAGAGGCTGAAGGAAGGAAATGGAAACTGCTCTGTGCTTTTCTTCCTTTTCTGGTACATTTGTGCATGACAGAGCTGCCTAGGGGAAAGAAGAAATTCTGGGATGCTTTGCAAGAAACCATGGCCCTCTTTAATGGGATCTGTAGGTGTCTCTCTTCTAAACTCATGCTTGGGGTTGGGAACACTGACTGCCGAGTGGTCGTGCATCAAGCAGAGGTCACTTAGCGATGCAGCATTTCTTAGAAGAGTCGAGGTGCTCGTAAAGATGCACGCGTTCATGCTCCTTCTGCCCCAAGGTCCACATGGGTCTCTAAGGCCTTCCATAATTTCAGTAATGGACAACTGGGAGCTTGTCACTTTGGAGATGTTGGGAGAGGACACACAAATGACCTTAGATCCTAACTCTTGAGTTGGGCTACATCCTTGGGAGCGAGATCGCTTTGGAGATCTCGCTCTGGTCCATGAGGCTTCCTGAGGCTTCAGTTGTTCTTCCAAACCAAGTCTAATAGGGGAAGCTGGTCCATCTTTCTTCTGCAAGTGATGCTCAAACAGGAGTCTTGATCTGGAATCATTAATTCCTGCAGGAGCTACTGGTATCAGCTTTGTAGAGGTTGGTTTTTCAGCTTTCTCAACACCTGCCATAGTCAGGAGCTGTGAGTCTGGCATAGCTGAAGATTTCAACCTGGCATAGCTAGAAAATGGCTTAGCAGTGGAAGAAGGTGGCACATCTCTGCCAGCCAGGAAGTATGTCAGTTGCTGTTTAACAGCATAGTCACTCTGATTAGCTGGAAGAACAGGTGGATTATTAAGGGGTCGTTGCTGTACCTGAGAGCAGGATCACAAAATTGAATTACTGATCTAAGAGAAAGAGGCAGCTGTTACAGACATAGGTAAATACAGGTTATGTTTACAGATGTAAGGGAAAGTGATCAAAATGTTCTTCATCTCAAATCAAAATGATTTTACCTACAGACTTAGTTTTGTAAGTTTTAAAAGAAAAGTTATTTTCATTAAAATAGTATATGATTACTACAAAGGATTTAAACAATCTACAGAAATGTAAAAGTGTTCAAAGAAAAAAATCAATATTTTGGTTTCTACCTCTCATAAACCACCATCATTAACAATAGGACAACATCATTTCAAGAATTTTCTATACATACCAGGTAAGAGAGAAAAATAAAAAGTCAGAACTACTTTTATAAAAATAGGATCTTATGTAAGAAATCTGGTCCTGGAAATACTGTAGTCTAAATAGCTTGAAAAAAAGCTCCTGCTATATATATCTAGAGACACTAGACAAAAGTACGAAATAACCCAAAACATCTTAAATGTCTAGCTATGCTCACAAGAAAATAAAGGAAATCACCAGGTGCCACAAATAATGACAGAACTGGCCACCAGGGTGTTACGCACATATCTGACACAGTGACCCCCTGGAAGTGTTGCTGATATGGCTGGAGTTATTATTTTGTTTGTTTGCTTTACTCATTTGGTTATTACTCTTTTTCCCTCCCACCCAAACAGCTTTTAACTATATTGTTAAATAGTTCATCAGAGAGCCAAATTCCTGGAAATCCTTCCTTAGTGAGTAGTTAAGCAAATGACAAACCATTACTCTGGAAGTATTTAAAAAAGAAACACAAATGACTTTTGATCCTAAAAGTGAATATTACAACCACAAGTTTGAGGTCAACTATGCATCTGCTGGTATCACAGCAAACAAGGTAGCGTTAGTGACAATGTCAATGACCGGTTAACAAGGCCCAGGTATGGACTGGAAATGAGTCTACCTAGAATTCCACTAAGTCCTTAATCACATTCTTCAAACAAACAAAAAGTCACTAAAAATCCTCATGCCACAAATTCAATTGGATCAGTATAAGGAAAAAGATTTTTCTACTGTCTGCTGTTGCCTATAAAAATCCACTGTCTCCACAAAGACATGCAAAAAATAAAAACCACCCACAAATGGAGTAAGGTGCCTTGCCATGTCTCTATAGAAATAATATTATGGTTCTTCTAAAAGCAAAGCATGTGTCTTACAATGAATTGTTTTCCAACTCTGCAGCACTAGGTTAACTCTCCACTTCTACTGATGAATTCATTAGAGCCAAAAGCTTGGCCAACAGGGTGTGGCTGCACTTGCTTACTTACCTCCTTGGCCCACGCAGGCTTCTCACTAGGACTCATCCCTTCTTTGTAATGGTACAGTGGCTTCTTCTCCACGGGCCTCTGCTCCTGCCGCTGGTGCTGAAGGGAAACTAAGTAGTCTCTCTCTTGCTTTAGCTGTCTCTGCAGTCTCTCTGCTTGTCTCTGTTCTTCCAATTGTTTGCGCTTATATTCCTGTCCAGATCAGGCAAGAGGAACAAAGAAAAGGCCAAATTACCACACGAAAATCACTGGCCAATACCAGTTAAGCATGCAATGAAGGCAAAATGATGCTAAACAACAAAGGACCTTAATACTAACAGAACTACAGGAGGTTGTCAGAATGTGCCATAGAAATAAGCTACAGCCTTATGTTAGTATGTACACAAGAATGCATCATTCGATGAAAACACTATTGCTTGAAAATGGCAATTCCTACAGAACACCACCACTTGCAAAGTGACTTGTCCCTGATGAATCGCAACAGAGAAAATGCCAATAACGAGGACACTTAAATGGTCAGCACACAACCCCTGTAAGGAGCCATCTACTTCCTGATCTAGCAATTAAACCATTCAAACATGTACAATTAAGTACAAAACTAAATAAACAGTTAACGATAATGCCTAAATCATCTTTTGTTTAATAAAACTTGGACCAACAAAGGCCATTATCAAGCTTATGTACAGGCTAAAAAATACTGATATTTTATGCCATTAAATAAAAAGTTCAGTTAAAAAAAAAAATACACCAAGAAGCCCATTTGGAGAACAGTGCAATAATAATAAAAAGTACTGTACTTCAAGTGGAAGCCGCATGAGCAGGGAACACAAAATGTTCCCATCATAAGGGTAAAACTAATAGTCTGCAAATGAAATATGACTGCAGAGCTGTGTGGGTTCTTATGGGAGAGGTACATTTTGCTGTGATTGTATTCCAGCGTGTTGCAAATGGCCTTAAAAATCACTGCCATAAACACACTGGCTCTCAAATGCAGTTTGGACTTACAAAAAGGCTGGATTCATGTTAAAGTTTCACAAATAGATGGAGTTAATAAAGAATGTGTAACAATTGCATTAAATGTATAAAGACTCGGCAAAATTGGTCAGGGAATGTATTAAGTTTCTATGAGATTTTTGAGGTCCATGAGGCTTGGAAGCTCCCCTCTTTGGGACTGGCACATTAGGAGGACACACACAGACAGACATAGACACGTGCAAGTTGAACCCAGAGCAGATCAGCTGGCCCTTGGCTTTCCCATTACCAGAAGTAGAGCTTGTTCATGCAGTAGCTGCTGCTGCAAGATCTCTAACTGCCTCTGCTCCTCCTCTAACTGTCGCCTGATGTATTCCTGGAGAGGTAGGCAGCAGAGAATTCAGAGGAACAGAAAGAAAGAGAGAAAAAGAACTGGTAATTTCAAAGGTGACAAGAGCTGCCAAGTAAAGTGTAGAAGGAAGAAGGTGGAAAAATACCCGGATACCTCCTCACAAAACAGGAAGAGTATGCCACACCGAAGCAAAAGCATTTCAATGTAGTCAAAAGCACAAACCCTCTACCTGCAACAGCTGACTGAGATGGCTCAGCATTTTACTGTTACTACTTGGATTTAACAAACCCAGCTACATTTTAATGCTTCTCATTACAGGTTCCTCTCTTTATGGACTACCTGGAATTAACAATGCTATGAAGTTCACGGGCTCCTGTGCAAGCGGCAGGGATAAAACAATTGTGGAATGCCGTCGTGCACCGTCTTTGTAACGGAACCATCCTGCTGTTTCACTGTGCTGTCAGAATGTGATTCTAGCAAACAGAGAGGGGCCTGCATCAACAACCCAAAGTCATAAAGACCACAGATTGCATGAGTAGGAAAGCTCTTCTGAAGCAATAAAAGAGCAGGGCTTGGCTCGTTTTTCATGCTTCAGTGCTACCTTCAAATCAGATAGCCAGGGCTGGGAGAAACGGAAGAGCCAGGTATACCAGGGAACTCTGGCCAGTGTAGGAAGCAAGGTTGGATAAGTGGGCACTGCCAAGGCTGTGCATTTGACTTCTTGAATAGGTGAGAACAGTTGCTTGAGACAAGAGTAAAAATCCACTTAAAGTGAGCAGTCTTAAGAGAAGGTGACCCACACCCCAGAGACACCTGGTGCTGCAGTTCCGGGGGGATCATCCGCGGGGCTTGCAGTCCCAGCTGTACCTGTTCATGCTCAGCGCGCCTCCTCTCCTCCTCCCGGCGCATCTGCTCCTCATAGTGCCGGCGCTGCTCCCTCTCCTGCTGTTTCCGCAGCTCCTTCTCTCGCCTTTGTTGCTGTGGGGTAACAAGCAGACAACCATGAGGGCAACGGGCCTTGGTGGGGGGTGTCAGGAAGCCAGCAGGGAAAGCAGCCCAACTGCAGACACGCGCTCTTAACGAGAGATGCCGAAATGCTCCAAGGCGTTTCTCTCCTGGGCTATTGGCGGGGGGCACTCTGGCAGGGAGAGAGGGGGTGATGGAGAGAGATCCAGTGTCCTGCATAGCACCCTGCCATTTGCCACGCAAGTGCACTCTCACCGAGAAATTCCTGGTAAGTGTGTTCTCCCTATGGCTGGCGAGGGGTTTCAAATCAGGGGTAGGAGACACCAATGCAAAACAGGTTATTTATTACATGTCATCAAGCTGTTTAGGGGATTACTTCACAGTGCTTATGTCATTCAATCTTTCTGACACCATGTAACACAAACATTTCATAGACAGAGCACATAAAAATCGGAGAAGTGAAGTTGACACAATCAGAGCCATTCAGTAATTAATGGCTGAGTGTGCAACAGGATTTAGTTAGCGATGCCCACCCTGTCCACCACCCTTCTTGTATATCATGCTGCCTCTCTATATTTTACAGAATATTCATTTTTAAGTGTCAATTTAAACTTGTTGCTCAAATAAGAGCCTTATACTCAGGAGCCATACTTTTCATCATCATCATCATCATCATCACCACCTACAATTACCATGTTTCCGGCAGTGGACAGTGTGATAAGCATCTTACATGCTTTATCTTATTTAATCTTCACAAAAATCTCCCAAAGTAGATATCATTATTATCCCCATTTTATATGAGAAAACTGAGGAACAGAGAGATTAAGTAACTTTTCAAGGTCTCACTCGTGTTCAAGGTCACACCCAGTTAAGCGGTGGAGCTTGGTTTCAAAGCTAAGCAATGTAACTCCAGCATTTGAGCTCAATCGTGACAAAAGATGAAGAGGCAACAGGAATGACAGAAAGATCACAAATTATCTAGTTTTTCATTATACTCAGGAAAGCAGAGCATTTTAGGAGAAGTTAGAAGTAGGCCAAGCAGTTACAGGAGCCAGTGGTAGGGGGACCATTACCCCATCTGTGGGGCATTTGGAACTCTGTGGGACATGTAAGGATTTATTCTGCTTGTCTCAATGACTGGGGAACATGACTGGCATTTACCATGAGGGGCTTGTGACAAAAAGCATCCTGCGACGTGCAGGATTGTCACACACTTCTAAGTATTTTCCCATACAACGCGCCATTAACACCCCTTTAGAGAAAAGCTGCAGGCCCTTTGTGTCAGACCCCTGCGCTGGCATTGGGATTTCTCCTTCCTCAGATGCAAAGTTCTGAGGACACACCAGGGGCCCATATCCTTGTAACATTCTCAACAGCACTGCACTGCATGGCCGAGGAAACATGAGGTGCCCAGAATAGAATGGACTGTGACTGTATCACATTGATAAGCAATCAGCTTTTGTGCAGAAGTTCTCTGTCACAGCTCCAGCTAAACCAACCACAAACATCTGAAATGCCAAAGCAGCCCGTGAGGAAGCCTTCCTCATGGAGTTCCTGCCACCATCCTCTAGACCTGCTGTCTTCCAGTCAGCTCTGAGTCTTGGGAGAGAAGCTGCATCTCTTGAGACTCCACGTCCGTGCCTTCCAGACCAAGAGTTATTTGTCTGTCTCAGATTGCAGGTGAAAGGGAACCACTGGAGGACCTCGAGCAGCCAAATGACCTGATCAGACTTGCATTTTCAAAGGCCCCTGACAACCGCAGGAGGGGGCAAGACGCTATGGCTGAGAGCCCCCGTTCGCAATCGCTGCTGAGGGCGGAGACGCAGCCTAAAGGGAGAAAGTCTAAGGACTGTCCGGATTTCCAGTCATTCTACTAGGACTGCAGTGGACACCAACTTGGAAGTAGAAATTAGAAACAGGCCAAGACAGAACAGGCAGAATTTGGTGACAACGGGGTGTGTGAGGGCAGGGGGAGTTCCTGGCTGTGGGGCCTGCTGGACGGCAGGACACAGAAGAGCAGGAGAAACAGGGACAGGTTGGGCACGAGGATGAATCAAGTCCCAGACGTGTATTTGTTGTGAAGAAAATTAATATAGATAATATTATTATATTTCTATCTATAAATAATACAGCTAGATAGAAAACACCAGCATAGGAACTGACTGAATAACTTGTGTTACAGACCCAAAACAGAAACACTTCTCATACTCAACCAAAGTGAAGCAGTGCCAGCACAGAGAATAAAATAATTATGTGTACAGATCTGGCTCCTGGCAGGAAATAGCCCTAATTTAGCTAACATTTCAAATTTTTTACTGCAACTATCGGTCTCTTTCTTGAGGAAAAAAAAAATAATCAGGCCTTTGAAGAGTTAGCTGATTTTTATGTGAAGGATTTGTACATTTTGAACCTCTTTGCCAGGAATCAATACTGTCTTATAATTACATGTCACTCAGGTCCCTGTGCAAGGTGTATACAGTATTGATTGCAACTCAAGTGCGTCCTGGCTTCCCAAGTACTCAGTAGTTTCTGAGAAAGACACTCAAAAGTGACTAATAATTAATAATGATCTCACTCGGATCAGCTGCCGCTAACGCACGGAGGCATCTGCCAGGGCTTGGGCTCCTGTGGTGAGGTTGGAAAAATAAATCACTTCCCCAACATTCTGAGGGCACCCTGCCAATTTCCAGATGCTGTGTCTTCATGTTAATTCCCTTCCTGAAAAAATGTTTGCTCTCTCTCCTCCTGAGCCTGGGGCTGTTTGAGGGAGGGGACATGCCAAGTCATGTCAAAGAAAGACCAAGTCCCTGGTGTCTCAAGCAGACACCTTTACAAAGCTTTGAAGACTCTTGCTGAAAGCAGCTCTTTGAGGGCAAGGCCAGTGCTTGATTTCTTCTGTACCCTCACCCCCTCACGCAGGGCCAGACACCTGGCAGGTGCACATAAGAGTCTGTTGAACTGAGCAGAGTAAGAAACTTGAGGGAAAAGAGGACAGCACAGTATCCTCTTAAATTTCTCTGCAGCATTTCCCCTCCTATCAATACTTACGGTTTATATCACACTGTACCTTATATTAGGGTTACAGTATGTTTTAACAACTTTGCAATCTAGGTTGAAAGCTATTTGTGGGCAGGGTCACTGTTCCACTTGTTTTTATTTCGCATTGTTTCCCATATTGGGCCTGCTACCACTGATACTGTTGCATTGCATACTGCAGACTGGGTAAGTAACAGAAGAGGTGAAAGTTTGCAGAGCTTTGGACCAGACGTTTGCCCTTCAATACCCGTCTTAGCCCTTATGGGACAGAACATTCTTTTGTGTTGAGGGCTGGAGAATGTTCTTCTAAAAAGACATCTACAATTGGCACTGGCATATACCTGTTTGCCTTCTTGGAGAATGGCGTGAAAACAAAATAAAGGAATAAAAGTCTAAGCTGGAAGGAATGGGAAAGGGGAGAATCAGATAGTATTCCTAGATTTTACTCAAATTATGCATAATGATGAGTGGTCTTGCTACCGAAAAAGAATGGCTTAAACCAACTACTTTAAAACTCTTGGCAGATACTCTACCTATATTGAATTGCCTAGAAGTATATTTTCATCCATATCTTCTTGTAGGTATTAAGAAAAGTTATATGCCTTAAAATTAGACATGTTCCTACAAGTTTCTTAATTTCCTTTTTCCTGGTTGGAAGACGATTGATGGTACTACTCCGAACGTTTTCCAGACTGAGATCATTGTTGTCTTACTCCATATATGGAGTAGCATCAGGGCCTTCTTATCCCTTTTGTCTTCTGTTGGTGTTTGCCAAGACTGATATTTTTGAGGACAGTTCTTTATTTTTAAATTTAAAACATTTTAATTTCAAAAGCATTTATGATTGACATAATAATTATACATATTTACAGGGTACAGTGTGATGTTTAGATACATGTATAAACTATGTAATGATCAAATCAGGGTAATTAGCATACCTAGCTCCTTAAACATTTATCATTTGTGATCGAGAGCATTTAAAATCCTCTCTTATATAGCTATTTTGAAATATACAATGTATGAATATTATTAACAACTCTAATCATCCTACTATGCTTTAGAACACCAAGACTTATTCCTCCTATCTCCCTGTAGCTTTGTACCCATTGACCAATCTCTCACCATTTCCCCCATCCCAATCCTTTTGTAGCCACTATTCTCTTCTCTGCTTCTATGTGAATGATGTTTTAGATGCCACATATGAGTGAGAACAGGTGGCATTTCTCTTTCTGTGCCTGGCTTATTTCACTTAATATGATGCTCTGCAGGTTCATCCATGTAGCCACAAATGACAGGATTTCATTCTTTTTTATGGCCCAGTAGTATTCCATTGTGTAGATGTACCACATTTTCTTTATCCATTTATCCTTTTATGGACATTTAGGTTCATTCCACACCTTGGCTATTGTGAATAATGCTGAGCAAACAGGAGTGCAGATAAACTCTCCAACATACTGATTTAATTTGGGAGGACACATACACCGTAGTGGGATTGCTGGATCTGGGTATTTACTGAGGACAGTTTTAATCCTCCCCATGGCTGTTCCCCTTAGGCCACCTCCAGGTGGAAGCTGTGTGGCTGCACTTTCAAGCATGTGAACTGGTTAGTTAATTTTAATGAGAAAATATCAATCCTGCCCTCCTGCTCAAGGGACCTGCAGAGGTAATACATTTATCCCAAACTGACTATGTAGAATTTCTTTTCTTTAAATTATTGCCAGAGAATATCACTTCAACCCTTAAATATGTAATTACTATTAAAGACCTAGTTGTTAGAAATAATCCTCACGGATGTTCATCACGAAGACTGTGGAGTTGGTCTTTTTCTCCTTTGTTTCTTTAAATGCTCTTCTTAGATTACCTTATATCAGCAGAAAGGTGTACACCTGCACCAGGGTGCTCTGGCTCTCAGGGAAGTGACTTTGATGAACTGTTGTGCCGTAACACTGCCCTTTATGTTTTCAGAATAGCTGAATAAAGCCAACCATTGCATTTACGGTAGGAACATCCCCTCAGACATTAGTCATAGCGCTACTCAACCACTACCCGACGGACAACATGAATCTCGACCCCTTTGTGTTTCTCTCCTTCCTCAGGTGCCAGGACTCTCAGAGCCAGACCGGAGGTCCAACAGCCCTGGACGGCACGTTGTGCAGGCCTTCTGTGAACTGACCCTGCTCCTGCCTTCGTTGTGTTTCTCTCTTCTACTTTCTTTCCTTATTTCCTTTTTATTTGCTATATTAATCTCTGTAAGCCACCTTAAACCCTCCTTCTGGGATGAAGAAAAGTCATGAGGAAGGATAGAAACAAACAAATGAAAAACAAATTTTGGCCCTGGATCCATCTTTTACATACGTCACATTTCCCATTATGCAGACTCAGGTCATATTCACATTTGAGAATTAATATCCCCAAGCTGCAATGCAACGTGTCACTGGGGTAGAGGGTAGGTAAGAGAGGCAACAGGGCTTGGGGGAAGGACAATAGATTAGAAATAGCAAGACGTGATTCTGGTCCTGCACTGCTGCTGATATGAACACTGAAGACCAAGCAGTAGTGTTCTATAAATTGTGGTAAATGAACAAGTAAATGTTCTTTGACCTTGAATAAGTCACCTTCAACCAAACTTTCAAGGAGGGAACAGTTTAAGTAATCTCCCAAGTCTGTTCATTCTAATAGCCTGAGCAAGTATGTGCTACATTGCAAAGCAAAATTCTACTAACAATTAGAATGAGAAGTGAAAGGAAGCAGAATTCTTATTTGCCCCTGGAGAGCAACTCTTGCTTTTCATCCTGGGTGACCTCCTGGAAGTGGTGAGAAGGGACCCCACTGTGACTGTGGAAGACCTGAGTTGGCCTCCAGAGAGAGGACAGGGGAACGGCTGGTGCAGGATCAAGTCAGGCTCCTTGGGAAGTACCTCAAACCATGCCCTCAACACAGGGGCTCTGTTCAAAGACACTTGGAATGAAAGAACCCAGTGTGGTCTTTTGAATCAATTGTGCATCACACATGCCCCCTCACTTTAAATAGGACTGCTCAGTATAAGCATCACAGGAGCTGTACTGTGACAGGAGGCATCCCAGCTCTGGGCATTCATTTGCCCATTTAACATTTGCTCATGTTTCAGTTTTGGAAAAACAATTGCAAACCAACTACTACAGGGAAAGGGCATGATTCCTTGGAACAGAAGCTGGGGTTCCAAACTTTTTTTTACAGTAAGGTCATGAGGGTGACAGGGAAGTAGTCTGGCACCTCTGAATTTACTGTACAACAATGGAATAAAAATAACAAAACAACAATAATCATTGATAATTAGAAACACTTAGTGGTGCTTCTATGATGCCCAACATTGTCCTCAGCCTGCACTCATATCAACCCATTGTCACCACAACCATCTGAGGCAGGTACTGCTCTCATCACCCCCATTTGACAGATAAGGAAACTGAGGCACACCCAGGCTAATATCTTGCCCGATTTCACTCAGTTGGTGGGTGCAAAGCCAGGACTTTTTCTCTGTGCATGGCTCTTGCCACGCTGCCTTTGTGGATTAAAACAAGTGCTTAAGGCATCTACATATACAAAGTGAAAGATGTCTTATGCTTTCTCAAGTTGCCATTTTTTTCCTCTTTCTTTCTTTTTTTTTGAGACAGAGTCTCACTCTGTTGCCCAAGCTAAAGTGAGTGCCGTGGCATCAGCCTAGCTCACAGCAACCTCAAACTTCTGGGCTCAAGCAATCCTTCTGCCTCAGCCTCCCAAGTAGCTGGGACTACAGGCATGTGCCACTATGCCTGGCTAATTTTTTTTTTATATATACTTTTAGTTGGCCAATTAATTTCTTTCTATTTATAGTAGAGACGGGGTCTCACTCTTGCTCAAGCTGGTTTCGAACTCCTGACCTTGAGCGATCCGCCCGCCTCGGCCTCCCAGAGAGCTAGGATTACAGGTGTGAGCCACCGCGCCCGGCCCAAAAGTTAATTTTTATCCTTCACTTCTAGTTACATTTGAGAAGAAAAGGTGGATACCCCTTTTACAGTTGTTCTTGGCCTCAGGTTAGCTATATATTCTGAAGAACTTAAATGCTGTGTTCCTAAGAGGGTAGAATGACCCTTAGGTAGAATTTCCCAGGATGGCTGTTCCACTGTCTTCAGCCACTAAGATAAAATGGTAAATATTTTTTAAGAGCCTATTAGGTAACTAAGAGGCTAGGGACCACATCTCTGTTTTACCACTGTTTTATTATTTATATCCTCAGCAGCAAACTATTGGCATTGAATATGTACCTAATTTTTAATCAATAAATATTTACTGAATAAATGCATACCTAGTACTATGTTAAACACTGTGCAAAAAGAGCCATGAGAGAAATGTATAAAGAAGTCTGCATCTTATCCCGATAAATAAATCTAGATATTTCCTTCCAAAAGTAGTACCTTGTTCTAAAAGCCCCAGCTGATTCATCCCTGAGGTGGGAAAGACTTACAGATCTTGGAGAAGGCTCTAAATGAGCTTGGGACCAGAGGATTATTATAATACTTGATTTGATCTGTGGATTCAGAGGCTAATGGCTGCTCTGGAGTTTGCTCCCATGTTGCAAACACCTGTATCTCTCCCTGAGTTGTCATTTTCCAACCAAGCAGTTTGATAATTAGGACCACAGGCTGAGTCAGACCTATGGTCCACCCAACCATCTCTTACCTTGGAGGAAATGTTATCCAGCAGTGAATAACACTGGTTATCAAACCTGGTTATAAATCAGAATCACTCAGGTGAGCATTGCAAAATATAATACAGATCCCTGGAACCTAATCTAACCTACTGAATTGGAACCCTTGAACTAGGAGAGGGACCCAGGATTCTCACAGAGGACCAGTGTTGAAAAATGGCTAGTACAAGATCCACGCAGCCTCACTCTGCAATTCACAAATTTGCCCTGATCTTTTCTGTATTCTGATTATATTCTTTCTCTCCCTGGATAATGCATTCCATGCATTTATTACCTACGGTTTGAAGTAGTATTCCTTTTGATCATTCCTAAGCTTAACTCTACTGGAAATTTGTAAGTGACATTGAAACCCGAGGATTTCAGGGATTTGAGAGATGAGTCCATGGTTATCTTACCCATGCCATTTGTGATACTATAGACTTGGCTCTTCCCCCAGAGCTTGCCTGGCAGTCACATGCCCATTCTTGAGATTTTTCTTGGTTTACAGGCAGCTCTGGCTTTATCAAGTGATCCATTCTGCATGAGCTAGACAACCTTTGTCCACTGTGTACAACAGCAGAAAAATCATATCTGTTCCTATGATGATTGTGACCCAGGATGACAGCTGCTTAGGTCATTCTGGACAGGTAAGCACTTGTTGCAGGCTTAAAGTCCTGTTCTAAATCTAGCCAGCTGTTAGCTTTGGAGCAACCAGGAAGGAGAATATATTTTTACTTAAGAGCTCAATGACAAATATGTTCCTTTGGAATGACAATCTGGATGGTTCATAGAAGAGGAGAAAGAGACCAGAGGAGAGACCAGAGGAGAAAGTTGCATGGAAGTTTTTATGGTAAAGTATACAAGGGGGTGAATACAGGAGGAGAATACCATGGTCATGTACCTGCTGCACAGAAAGAAAAAGAATCTGGCTGGGCTTGGTGGCTCATGACTGTAATTCTAGCACTTTGGCAGGCTGAGTAGGAGGATCACTTGAGGCCAGGAGTGGGACCAGTGAGACTCTGTCTCTACAAAATACAAAAAAATTAGCCAGGTGTGGTGGTGGGTACCTGTAGTTCCAGCTACTTGGGAGACTGAGGCAGGAGGATCACTTGAGCCCAGGAGTTTGAGGTTGCAGTGAGCTATGATGATGCCACTGCATTCTAGCCTGGGTAACAGAGTAAGATCATGCCTGTCTAAAACAAACAAACAAACAAAAAAAACCCCACACCCACAAAAACAAACAAACGAAAAAAACCAAAAGGGCCAGTCATGGTGGCTCACACCTATAATCCTAGCACTTTGGGAGACTGAGAGTTCAAAAGCAGCCTGAGCAACATAGTGAGAATTTGTTCTCTACAGAAAAAAAAAAAAAAAAAAAAGAATCTGGTTTAAGCATATCATGGTCCTCTTTTCATATAAAGGCTAAATGGTTAGCGATGGAGAGCCATAATTGTGGTGATCATTTTGGAATTTCCAAGTGTTCTTTGGCGAGTCAAAGTTTCTAAGTAGCCTTATGCACATGTAAAAGAA
This sequence comes from Lepilemur ruficaudatus, assembly GCA_963574885.1. Classification (NCBI taxonomy): domain Eukaryota; kingdom Metazoa; phylum Chordata; class Mammalia; order Primates; family Lepilemuridae; genus Lepilemur; species Lepilemur ruficaudatus. Next base: position 20,206 of record CAUYRT010098090.1, read on the forward strand.
AGAGAGGAGAGAGAGGAAAAGTGTTATCGGGTCACAGCCTGTACATCATCCCCTAGGTAAGTTAGGCCTGGCCAGAATCGGTCTGCACAGAAAACTTGTTGAAACTTTGTTGAAAATTTCTATATTCTAGTGATGAAATTTTTGCTTGTATTCCTTAGGGACCTTACCATTGACCCTGTTCTCAATTGGTGTTATCAGAAAACAGGTCTCCAGGAACTGGTCCACCTAAGATGAAAATACTGCAGCCTCTGATTCCAATACAAGAGCTCAAAGATGCTGTATGATCAGCACTCAAAGTAATGATAGCATTTCCTGGCATTTCCTTTCATCCAGAGATTTCAAAGCATTTCACAAACATTTGCCTGTCCCATAGGCAGTTGATTAAGCCACATCTCTGACATTCATCTTTTACTTGGATCCTCCCCATAAATTGGTGACTGAGCTAGAAATAGAATGTGGGCCTCCTCATTCAAAGGCTCACACTGAACTCCCACTCTCCCTCTTTGCTACCCATTCTTAAGCAGTTTGTGGCGCTCCTTCAGGGAGCTGTTTGCAGGGGCCTGTGTATCAGATCTGCCTGCTTCTTTACGGTCTCCACCTCCCACTGATTGCATTTCTGGATTCCCTGGTGTCCTGGCAACTGGGCTGTGCATTAGCTGTCCTGGATGTGCGAATCATTGAAGAATCTCCAAGGATTCTTCGTGTCTTGTCATCCTTCATCCAATTCATGCCCCCCTACCTGTGCGACCCACCTTCCCCAAGCCAACAAAGTATTAATACAGTAGTGTGCCCTCTGGTTTATTCTTCCTCCTATGTCTTCATCCTCTTCTCCCCTTGGCAGAAGAAAGAGGAAACCACAGACCCTGAGCTTGTGAGGGAGGGAGAAATAGGAAGGAAGTGTCTTTTCTTTTCTCGAAGCTGGGCCCAGGGAGGGGGCCAAGGCCTTGAACCTTGGCCTCAGTGGGAGGAGGAGGAGATTAGCAGGATGAGTCTTTACTTCCATCACCTACCCTGAGGGAGATGACGTGGTTTGCTAGGAGAGGGGTGACTCAACACAGACCCTTGATGGGGATATCTGTCTCAGAGCCTGAAGGAAAAGCAGCAGACGGCCACCTTGCCTTGTTATTTAATGTAATTTTCAGATCAGAAAGATTTTACTGAGTCAGAGGAAACTAAGCTTAACTCTCCCTGGTCCCAATGTTGGCAACTCTGAACAGAATTTCCCAAAGGAATGCCCCTGTCCACAGGAGTCCAAGAGACAGGCAGCGGAATTCCAAATTCAGAGTACAGGGATGGCCCCGCACACCCTGGTGGAGAACTTTATTTAGTCATACTCCACCACTGTGCTTTTTTACCTACTAATTACTATAACCACTGGTGATCATTATATGATAATTAGCACATGCCTTTTTTATAACTCCCAGAGCACCACCCCAAAATAAATGATTGTGTTGAGTGGCCAGGCTGCTCCTAGAGACAATTCCTGACTCACTCATTCATTTAGTGAACCACAGTGGGCCAGTCCCTGTGCTCGGCAGCTATGAGCAGGAAGGATATTGTCCCTGGTATGGCAATGCTGACATGTTGCAGGATGGCTAGGCACTAAGCAAGTTTACCCATGGGAGGTGTGTATCCAAAGTGGAAGCACAGTGTGTATAAAGGTCACCCAACCCAATGGTGAGGGGAGAGGGGATATCAGGAAATGCCCTCCCTCAACATAATAGTAACTTTGAAGATGAACTCTATACTATGAGTAGGAGCTAGCAAATGGAATCCAACTTGGGGTAAACCTATACTATTTGTATAATTTCCCCAAAACATAAAGTTAAACCCAAAGTTGCCTCTTCATATTAACCCTCCAAAGTGACCACCACCAGGCTATGCCAACTATGGTGCCTCCAACTCTGCTTCTGTACAACGTGATGCTATTTTGGAAACGTGTGACATTCTACTCAAGTGGAAGGTGTAATTATTTTATCCCACTACAGAGATTATTTCAGGGAGGAAGATGGCACCAGGGAAGCAGGCGTGAAAATCAGGTTCTTCAGCTATTTCCACAACCAGGTCTAATTCTCCATGCCCTTGGGATGGTCTGGGGCTGTGATGGGAAATGTTTGTCTGTCTCCACTTGAGCAGCAACATCCTTCTTATCAGCTACTGCACTGAGGGAGACATTGATGTCCTTTTGCAGGAAACTAACAGGAAAAGAAAGAAAGCCTACCACTAAATACACTTCCTGAGGGCGAAATAACATGGCCACTGCTCTGACTGCAGTATAGGAAAGGGCTGAATAAATAAATACATCATTCCTATTGTGCAGTCAAACTTCCTGGGGGCAAGTCCTCATCTCCTAACCCCTTTTTCTCTTCTAAAATCAGATAACCTGCCAAGGGTCAGACCAAGGTCTTCTCTGGCTATTAAGAGATTTTGAAATATACAAGTCTCTCTGTCTCAAACACAGAGGAAATACAGAATTGGAAGGAGAGAAAACAAGAGTCACAGGAAGAGGAACTTGATATTGGTACACACCTCCCCTTTAAACCTACAGAACTTTGAGCTTTTCTGTGCACAGATCTGATAATGTCTGGGAACATGTAGGAGGAGAAGGGGCCAGGGCTAGTACAGCTCAGAAAATCAGTGGGCCTCTTGAAATCACAGCTGCACAGGTACCTTGATTTGGAAGCAGGGTGTAAATTGTTATTATCTTTGAATATTCACTGACTCCAATTCTATAGCACTGCAGTAGAGATTGCAAGAGAAAATAACTGGATCTGGAAACAGTTTCAGCCTAAAGGATCCTAAGGCATTTCCTTGTGAGGATAGTTTTCTTCTGTGTGCAACATAGAAGGAAAGAACTTGTGCAAATATGAGTGGGAGAAAAAGAGATAGAGGATGAATTTAAATGGATATCCTTTGCCTGAAAAGATGAGATAAGTTGCAAAGACTTGGATCTTTGTCTTTCTACAGTGTTTTTGGTTTAAGGATCATTTACACTTTAGTTTTTCCCCATCTTTCTTATGTAATAATCATGGGTGAGCCATGAGAAATGACTCAAAGCCAAAATAATGGGGTTTCCTTGCTTATAGTTCCTCATTTTCCCTGGCCACAGGCCAACTCTCAACATGCTCCTCCCTTATAAGGAAGTCAGTTTTGACCCAGCCTTGCTGGGTCACTCCAACTTCTTAGCAATCTTTCTTTTATGTTGCAAACTGGACTCTCTTCTTTCAACTTTCTAATTGCAAAATTGCTCGTTTATTCAGTCTCTTGGTTCTTTTTTTTTTTTTTTTTTTTTTGAGACAGAGTCTCACTCTGCTGCCCGGGCTAGAGTGAGTGCCGTGGCATCAGCTAGCTCACAGCAACCTCAAACTCCTGGGCTCAAGCAATCCTTCTGCCTCAGCCTCCCAAGCAGCT
>CAUYRT010098093.1:0-38579 GCA_963574885.1 Lepilemur ruficaudatus
CTCAAACTCCTGGGCTCAAGCAATCCTTCTGCCTCAGCCTCCCAAGTGGCTGGGACTATACGCATGCGCCACCATGCCCGGCTCATTTTTTCTATATATATCTTTAGTTGGCCAATTAATTTCTTTCTATTTATAGTAGAGACGGGGTCTCACTCTTGCTCAGGCTGGTTTTGAACTCCTGACCTTGAGCGATCTGCCCACCTCAGCCTCCCAGCCACCTAATTTTTAAAACTGCATCTTTTTTATCACAATTTCATCAACCTTTCACTACTACCATGTTTGCTCTACCTATATCTTCACCAGCTTTCTTTTCTTCCTCTAGTTACTCAACAAACATTTATTAGGTAACTAGAATATCCACAGTGCCAAATGCTGAAGATAAAAATGAGCACATCCTCTGCCCTCGAGGAGCTCAGAGTCTAGTGTGGGTCATTCAACTGTTCCACCTCTTCTCACTCCCATTTCCATTCCAGTTATGACAATATCTTACCCAGCTTCCAAGTCAAAACTACCTATTTGAGAGGCTGTTGAGTTTGAGATCTGGCTCCCTTGACCCTCGCAACTCCCAGCAGGCCCTTGGACTGACAGCTCTATCATACTCAAATTATTTGATTTTTATTCTGATGCTGGACACAAACAATGATAGAGAAGACTCTTCAGAATGCTAACATCTTATTCTTAGGGATCTCCACCCCCATTAAGTAAATGAAAGTTAGAATGAGTTTGTTTTCTAAGATCTTCCAAACCTACAGACTGATTTTTTTTCTTTAGTTTTTGATGGAAAGGGAAACAAGCCTGTCAAAACCTGCAAATATGCACTATTTTCTACATTACTCATCTCTCCTAAATAGTTACAGCTGTTTCTCTGCAAAAAGATGGAGCAACGTCCTACACTGGATGTTAGGTTAGAGGGCATACTTTTTAGTCAGTAAGATCAAAAATGGCAAATGACTGGATAATGAAATGTTAATAAGCAATCCCTCAAGAGCTGGACAGAAAGGATGTTAATACTACAGCAGAACATTCATCAGCCCTCCAAGTGCTTACATGCTATGAGAGCAGCCTTCGCAGATCCTTATCAGCTTCATGAATTTCAGAGGTCAAAAGTAGGTAATGAAGGCATGCATCAGGTACGCTCTGAGATGATTCAAGTATAAAAGCATTTCAAATAAATATCAAGTTCCAAGGCCAAAGCTCTAAATGTTATCATTACATAAAAGAACAGACATATGTTTTCAATGGTTCAGTTCAGTGGTTCCCATCCTGTGGATCTTAGAGATATTTCCAAAAGTCTATGGATTTACAGGTCTGCCAAGTACTTTCTGCACACTGAATACTGTCTCACAGAGCATAGCATCGATTTTCTAAGACTACAAAAGGCTGGGATCCACTATAGCCAGCACTAAGCACTACAGTGCATGGGATCTTCAGGGAATAGAACACAGGCCAGTTCATGAGACTGTGTGGGCAGAAAAAGTAGCAGGTAAACCTGAGTGAGCTGGTGCACTTAAGGAAAATTATCAAAATGATTTATAATAAATAGGATGGTGAACCCTTCTCACGTACTCAGCAAATGGTCACCATTTATGATACCATACCAAATGTACTGCGGGGGCCAAGAAGAAGGAGTGCAATATTTATTACACAGTATCATTTAAAGAATGATAATACAGTTAGATAGAATAAGTCCAAATGCTCCATAATACAGTAGGGTGACTACAGTTAACAATCATTTATTGGATTTTTCAGAATAGCTAGAAGATTTGAAATGTTCCCAACACAAAAAATGATAAATGTCTGAAGTGATGAGTATCTTAATTACTCTGATTTGATCATTGCACATTGCATGCAGGTCTCAAAGTACCACATGTACCCCGGAAATATGTACAATTATGTATATGTATCAATTTTTTAAAAAGACTAATTGAATTTTTAAAAAAAGGAATGAGAAAGAGAATCAGAAATCCTGGTCTTCAGACTGACTCTGCCAAAAAGTGGCTGGGTTACTTTGGGAACGTCATATTTCTCCCTCTGGGTCTCAGTGACCTCATCTGTAAAATGACTTCTGAGGTCCCCTATGGCTCCAACATTCATGGAGTTCCAAGATTCTATCTTCCCATAATTCTGCGTGTCCAGGGCACCCAGGAGCCTCTCATGGGAGGACAGAGCTGATTGACATCAGCCACTAAATAAGCTCCTAGACTGAGTGCTCCTCCAGTAGCCAAGTGTTTTATTTTATTCGGCTGAGATCCTCAGAGCCACAGTAGCTGACTGAGTTGCTTTCAATAAGTACTTGTTGAATGAATGTGAGGGCTGGAAAGGAATGTCAGAGCAACAGTTGACTCATGTCTTAGTCAACTGAAGTCCTTAGAGGTACTTAGGAAGATCTTGTGATCATTTCTGATTCCTTCTGCAGTGTACTTTTTCTTCCCTAACTCTGCCTTTCCAAGTTTATTGGTGATTCCTATGTTCTGCATTTAGTAGCAGGCCAAATAGGTTAGTTGTATTTTTCTATCTTATGCAACTATGTCTACCCAGGGTGGTTCAGTCTGTAGGTTGCAATCTACAGATGCCTAAAGCTGGGAATAACCAGTAAAGTTTTCCGTCTGTAATGTCTTTATGGCTGGGGGCCTGTCAAGGCTAGTGGAGGGCATTTCAAGAGATAATAAAAGGGGTCTTTTGCAGACTACTTTTGCTCTGGAAGCTGATTTAAACTTACACCACTGGCAAGCAGAATATGATTCCTATTCTATCAAATGGTAAAGGACTGAAAAATAATAATGAATTAAAGCAAAACATTCTCCCCGTGGTCACTGCCAGGCTAACCCTCAGCACAGGGTTGGCAGGACAGAAGTAAGTTCATAGGACCAACTTTATAAATTATATCTAAACAAATATCTTATCTTTTGGGGTCTCAGTGTCATCATCAAACTGAATGTCTTCTGGGCTACTTCCAGCTCTAATGTGCTGTAGTCTTTCTCTACTTAATTTTTTATTAAACAAATACAGTGCTCCAGAGGAAATCACTTGCAATTGGTTAAGGAAATGACATTTAACAAGTTAAGTGTCTGAATAAGCACTGAAAGGGAAAGTCAGAAAAGCTAGCATAACCTGTTCACACTACTGTGAAGGTCCATACCTGGAGCCCTTGGACCATGAACTGCAAGGGCACAGGCCTCAATGGTAAGCATACTTAGATGGTCCAGAAACTTCTAGGCACCAAATCTGCACTTTATAAGCTAAGATACTTTCTGACCCTGAAGATCCATGGTTCCATCCTTGCTACTTTCTGTGTTCTTTTCTCTATTATTAGATCTCTGAACCAGATTGCTTAAGAAGCATTTACCAACTGCTACAAGGTAATCTAGTTATCTTGACTACTGGTATTCTACTGTTAAGCAAGTAACTTAACTGCCTCAACCACTAGTGCCCAAATAACTAAGTTTTACTATACTCAGCCAGGGTTGGACTGGAACCCTATCCTGGTCTGCCTTAAAGCTTTACCAGAGGGCCCTGGCACTCCAGGCTCCAGTTTAAAACACTGCCCTGGAAAGGGAGCTGACCCACCCTAGTGCCCCTGGAACTAAAAATAAGCCTGCACACCTGCGGGCTGGCCAGCTCCAGCAGGGAGGAGCAAGTGTTCAGGCCTTCTTACCTCCCACTAGACTTAGCTTGCACATTCTTGCCAAAGAACTCTCCACATTTTGAGTTTCATTATGCTCAGGGCAAGGGTTGGAGCCGAGGCACTTACAAAGCCCTCCATGACCTGTCCTATTTTATCAAATAAGACACAAGGGTGAGTGAGTGAATACATCTCCAGGAAGCAAGCAATTCACTTCTTTGACCCCAGGAGAGGATTTCCGTGGCTGTGTTAAGCCCCAGAAAGTAGAAAAGGGACCTAAAGCACAGAGGGATTAAGTGACTTAGCCAAGGTCATCCATTACAGCCCAGGAATCAGTCTCCTAGCTTCAAGCCCACTAAACCATATGCCATAGTAATACACATATAAATCTGATTCCAAAACCCCTATTCTACACTGTTTGGACATTTCTGTACAACCCAAATATTACAGTGTTCCCTAGGCTGACGATCTTCGATCATTGGACACAAAACCATAATTCATACTTTAGCTTATAATACCATAACCAGTTTAAGAAACAAAACGCACCAATAAAATAGAAAACAGTGCTTCTTTCCTGCTTTTGTGACTCCCTAGGAAGAGATTCACAAAGGATGAAAGATTCACTTTACTTTATTGGTCATATCAGAAACAAAAACATCAACAGGCCCTGGAATCATGCAGTTGCATATTCTGCATTCAACTTTCACACACAAGCAAGATATGGAGGGAGGCAGACATCTGTGAGTTCGTCTACAAAATTCTTTCTAGGGTAAGGGTCCTGCCTCTTACTGTTCACAATGATGGCCTTGAGTTGCCATCAGAGTAAGATTCAATTCTGTTCTTTTTAGACATCAGGGTATATGGTTTTCTTGCCACTTTACAAAGTGCTCTCCCAACGTATATGTAACCTGCTTAGCCAGGAGAACAACTTGATCGTGCCTCATTCCTCGACCTTAAGCTAAGGTATGTCTAGCAAAGAATGCAAAGTTCCTTTAACCTGTTTTTTCCTAAGCAAAGCTATTTTAAATCATTTTTAATTATCAAGCTCTTTTTGTGAATACGCTGTTTCCTGTCCTTAGGGTGACCATAAATTATAGTCCACACCAGGACACACTGGAGAGTGAAAGGAGGCACTATTCACAATTATGCTGAGACAACAGGTGTGAACCTGGACTGTGCTCGGCAAACTGGAACAATACCCCCTCCCTTACCTATAAGCTTTCAAGAAAAGTCTCTATTTGCTGAAATTCTTTTAATAAAAGGATTTTAACAATGGCATATGTGTTAAACTCCATATTATCTACCTTCCAACTGTGAATCATCTTGAAACAGTATTGGACATGAGCTGGATGTATTATTTTTTTTTTCCTGGCAGCATATGAAGTCTTAATTTAATCTCAATTATCTGGGTAGCCAATCTAGGCCCTTCAATAAGGACTCAGGACTTTCAGAGCAAGACACCCTGGAGGCTGCGGCACACTTCATTTACACAGCTCTGCGGCATATTTCACACTACTCCAAATGTTCACACTGACTGTAGAACTCATTCTATCCACCACATCCAAAGCTAAGGGAATGTTTTCAATTCATAAAAGCACTGTTAATAAAATTAAATACGTTTCCATGTGTTTTGTACTCTCAGAACATACCGTCTAAAAACTTTTGTTGATTCATTTAGAACTTCACTCTTAAGATTTTTAAGAGCGTAGTAATTTTATCATCTAAAAAATAGGGATAAATTGTTTCAACATAATATTGACTGAATGGCATTATTTTTATGCTTTAACATGGCTTCTTAATGTTGTTTACGTATTCAAGTGTGCATCCTCCCTTAAATACAGTAATCACGGTAGGGTAGAAGCCATAAATTACAATGCCTTATGATATGCAAAACCAGGAAACTAATTTTATTCTATTTACAATTAAATAATTTTATCTAAAACTACCTCCTTTAATCCACCCCCAAAGCAGGGCACACAATTAATTTAATCCTTGTTAGTGCTATATGTTTGCTTTCAATCCTGTTACTGCATTCCTTCGTGCAATCAAGTGCCCTTTAAAAACTAGTATATCAGTTACGTTTGCCTCCTCTGAGAGAAATTATGACCCTTTTATACCCTATGGGGCTTTTGACCCTAGTTCCTGTTTTTCTTATATTTCTGTTAAGTTACAGTTCTCACAGAACCATTGTCACTTAAATGAGATAACTAGAGTCTATCTTAAATGATATTGAACTTTTCTCCATTAGACAACATGAGCTAAGCAAAGAAACCTAATATATACTATTATGATGCATTTGATAAAGAGTGACATGAAAACCTCATCAAGAGTGTCAAAATATCTTTAAAATACTTTGCTCTTACGGTGAATTATAATGCAGTCATTCAATCCATGGTACTATTCTCTTCAAAATGAATTTAAATTGAATTAAACACTACAGTATTTACAAAGTTTTCTCTGCAGGATAAATAATTCTTTCTGCATATAATATGATTGCTTAAATGTGGATCTTGAACAGCAAGTAACTAGTCAGGGGTACAGTACTTGGCATTTAATTATCGTAAGGGATCAGGGGAAGCAAGAGGTTGCGAATTGGGGTTTAAACAAATCATTTTCATCAGAAAATTGTTTAGTGACCTATGAAACATTGAACCAAGAATCTGGATTGAGCACTCACAGACCAGCTGTGACTAACATTACTATTAACAACCCACCATTCAAGAGGCAGATCAAAATAATTAACACTCAACTTGATAAAAAAAAAAAAAGGCTAAATCACTCCCGTATGATTGCTTTTAAAATAAGCAAGTTATGTCAACTAGTTGATTACTTCGTTAAAAATGAAAGTTGACAAGGTAGATTGAGTGGAGGTGGGAGGTCAGCTCTCTCAAGCCAGTCCACATGAAAACAAAATTTCAAAGTCAAGTGTCTTCTTATCAAATGCTTTAAAATAAAAACTGAAGAGCACTCCTCAAAAGCCACCCACATAGCTTCAAAAATAGGTTTTTGCCCTGAGAATAGAAGATATACAATCTGAGGTTTTTGTTAACATCAGAAGCAACAGGAGTGAAATCTGTCCCCAAAATTTTCTGGTGAAGTCAACAATCTGTTTTGTCCTTTACTGTTAACCCAAAACAAAACATCGCTGGAGGGAAGGGAAAGGGGAGCTATTTTGCAAGAATGGGTTAAGAGTTCTAGGGTTATTTTATTTGATGGAGAAAAGCAATTTTCTAGAGAACCACTTGAAATAAAGAAGCAAATAACTAGACATGGAGCACTGGAAAACCTCATTGTTTTGGATAATCTTTATCAAGTGACAGTTCCTGTACCTGTAAAGTTCCTTAGGGTTTTTGTTTGTTTGTTTTTGAGATTGGAGCTTATTTTTTCATACCTTCATTGTTCCAATGGGACAGTTCCATCATGTCTACTTTTCAACCTAGGTCACATTTCCAGGCTTACACAAGAGATGCTTGAAATGTTCCAGTTGTAATAAGCTTTTTTTTTTCTCCTTGGATGTTCTTCGGCCTCCAGAAGCCACTTGCAGATTTAACTAATTTCCCTTCCAAGGACTGAATGACCACTAACTAGTTCAATAACTATTTGAGGACCTAGTTCTACATTCAGAAAAAAAATCCATAGAATTGCTAACCAAAAGAGATGTTCTTTTAAGACTGTAGCTCTTGGGGGCGGGGGCTCGAAGCAAAAAGGAAGTTTCAATTACTTTGTCAAGTGAAGCAGAAAAATTAAGTGAGATCCAAGCAAACTTTATTAGCTATGACAAGCAATCCTTAATGCTTTTGTTTCATGAAACCCTGAAACCTTTGCTAAAATACTTGAAAAATCCACCCAACTACAGCATCCCAATTAGTTGCTGTGTGTCTGGGTATGTGTGGGTGTGTGCACGCCCACACACACACACACCCCCACGAAATTAGTCTTTAACACATTGACTGCCACACTAGGAAAAAAAAATTTTTTTTTCCCTTGGGGCCATGGTGTTTTATTATGAAAATAGAATAAAAACTTTGAAAACAAAACGATCCTTTCTAATTTAACGAAAAATTTGTTATTTTTATTGTTTTCTGTGTGTGAGTTATATGCAACTCGAGAAACAGTTCTCATGGCTCCCAAGATGAGGAGACATGTGAGTTACATATGCTTCACGAGGCTCTGGGCTCAAAATTAGCATGAGTTAAATACAACTCACACAGCAGTTAATGTGTTAAGCAAATTCCCATTAGGTATGTTTTATGATCACCATTAGGAAATTAAAAAAAGTCCTGGGCTCTCTTCCTGTTCAAATATAAATGTAATTGGAAACTATGGCAAAGTTTAAAACTGTTAACTAGAAGCCTATTTTAATTCCTAGCCTCAATAGCCCTTCTCTCAGAATCTGCCATGACCAATGGAACAAACAAGACAGGGTAAAACTATAAATTGCCAAGAAGCAACTCTTTCTCTGTTACATTCTTAAGGCAAATAAATGCACAGTCCTTTGAGTCCTGGTGTTCATTATTTTAGATGACTTTCAGGTTCACAACGAAAAAAAACTCACATACCCATATATTACCACAAATTCTTGTGCTTTACTCAAATCAACTGTTGTCTTTTTGGAGAAATCAGAAGTCCCCTGCTCTGATGCTGAAATATGCTCAGGTTTTGTAATCTCAACAAATTCATCAAATAAAAGCCAGCAGCCATCGTTTCTAAATATAAATAAAGCCATCTTTATACACAAAATTAGTCCTTAATGGGTATACCATTTATTTGACAGGAAAAAATATATGCTTGAGTTGATCGCTCTTTTTCCAAATTGGTTAATATAAATATAACAAACCTTAGGCCATTATACCAGTTACAATATTTCTTTCTCATAGGGAGAAGCAATTAACTCACCCAACAGAAACTGAGGCCCTAAGATAAGCAATTTACTTCCCAGGACATTCTAAAAGTCATTGTAAAATGGAGCCAAAGTCTGCAGGTGATTTCATAGAAATGAGTGTGGCTCCTATCTCAAATGAGCACATTCCTTCCTTCAACACCCGACCCAAACACCAAGCTGCTCCACCCAGAACCTGGGACAACAGCTTTAGAGACATTGTGGGGAAACTCAAATTTTTCTTTGAAATTTTCAAAAAGTCTTTTTGTTTTATTATGAGCCCCCAATGGTATAAATTAAGGGTAATCATACACACTGGTGTTGTTTTCTGGAAAGATAAATCTCCTGACCCACTTTGAAGCTTCACATTTGGACACCTCTCTCTCCATAGTCATCTACACCTACTCATGACCAAGGACCCCCAGGGCCAACCAGCTTCAAGGTTACTCCCAACCACCACAACTCTCAGGTGTTCAGAGCAAACACAGAAAATGCAGTCTCTGTTTCAGTAAGGGCATCTACTTATATTTGTTCTTTCAGAATTCTTCCAGTGTCTTACACCTTCTGAGAATGATTAAAAATCCATTGAGACACATGGCATAAAGGGGAATGTGTTTTCTCCCCCCTTCAAAAAAGTAAATTGTAACAGTTTTTCTAAATACTAAAATACAGTAAAAGGTTTTTACTCCATTGCCACATTTTAGAGAAAAATAGCTGTGGTCTCCACTTACTGATAAAGAAACCATTATCCATCCCTTCATCCTTCCTGAGGGAGATTTAAGAATTCTGGTTGAGGAGTTGTATTTATTAATACAAAGATAGATACTTTGCATCTCCTATAGCATTCCTCTGAACCCACCTTTCATAAGCTACTTAAATGCTTCTCCTCAAGAAACACAGATACTATTTCTATGAAAATGAGTTTATACTTAAAGGTCAGAGACACCCAGCTATGTGTCACTTATGTTCCTAACAATGAACTTCTCTTCTGTATCATTAAAACTCTTTAGTAAAAATAATGAAAGCAACTTTTTAAAAAAGCCTGATTCCTAGTTGTTTCATAGCTAGATGGGGTCTGAGGGTGGGAGCAGCAAAAAGCCAAAGTCTGACCTGAAGCCAGTTGTCACTGATGGGGTTAACATTTTTTATTACATATGAGCTCTCAGGTCTACAGTGCATAGTAGGAACAGTGCTGTAAGGAGGGACAGTTATGCCAGCTCTGAAAAGAGGAGCCCCTTCTAACTCCCTCCCTTTTCTATTCACCCACCCTCTGCTCTTAGAAAGGTCCACCTGCCTTGATAGCTGAAAGCAGAATGAAATGACAATTCTCCACTCCCCACCCTATGACTCAGAGGTTAAGCTCAACTAATACTCATAATTGCCAAACTGGAAGTTTTGAAAAGCCCTTTGATAAGGTCTCTGGTACAAATTACGAGCATTTGAGACATTTGCTTAAGAGCAAGCACATGTCTTACAAACTGCTGCACTTCCTGCATATCGCGTTTTGAAAGTTGCCAGGATAGTTTAGACAGCAAGCTTTGAAAGTTCAAAGCAATTTTCAATATTCTTCTCCTGGGTGTGTGGCTTTTAATGTCCTATTGTTGGACAACATTAAAGCCAAATGACCCTACAGGTTTCACTTTTGAATTTGTGCTGATACCAGAGGGATGTGAACATATGCTACGCCTCAAAATGCCCTGAACTCCTTGAGTATCTCCATTAACACTTTTTTGACACGTTCTCAACTTCTACACCAGGACCACTTCGGCCATCAGAGGGATTTGAGATAGAATCTCTTTACTTCCACTTATTTTCTAACTGACAACAGGAGTGTACTGGATTGCAAGTCAAAGCATTCCCGGCCAGATGCTCATCCTCAGATAAAGAAGAACTAAAAAGAATCAAAGTAGCTATGGGCAGTACTGCTTCCTATAGCATTTTCAGAAAAGAGTAAATAAAAATAAGTCCTCTATACCTTCTATTTTTTCCCCTGAAAATATAAACAACTCATCATGTTGTTTTCTCCTAGATAGGAATTGGACTGACAATGCATGAAAAAAAAGTAGAGAGAAGTGCATCCGTCTCTAAGTACACAACATGGGATACACCCAGAATTTATTCTGACAGCAGCTTTACTTGCTATTTTTAAAAGGATTCTACAGTTGGATTGTTGAACAAGCATGTGTGCGCACACACACACACTCGAGCATAAATAAGTTCAATTAGTTCACAGGGACTGGTGTACTGAAAAGGTAGGGTAACTTAATTAACAATATTGCGTAAGTTCACTCACTCAGTGAACACTATGTGGCAGGCAGGCATTGGGCTTGGTGTTGGGGTTCCAAAATTCCTGCCTTGAGTAAGTTTCTAGTCTTGGGGTTTTCCAAGGCAAAAGGCCTCAGGAGCAAAGGACTGGTGATCATCTGACAAAAATGGGGTTGCAGAAAGTTAGATATAAAAAAGGGGCCGGGCGCGGTGGCTCACGCCTGTAATCTTAGCACTTTGGGAGGCCGAGGCGGGTAGATCGCTCAAGGTCAGGAGTTCAAAACCAGCCTGAGCAAGAGCGAGACCCCCGTCTCTACTAAAAATACAAAGAAATTAATTGGGCAACTGAAAAAAATTAAAAAAAAAAAATTAGCCGGGCATGGTGGCGCATGCCTGTAGTCCCAGCTACTTGGGAGGCTGAGACAGGAGGATCGCTTGAGCCCAGGCATTTGAGGCTGCTGTGAGCTAAGCTGACGCCACGGCACTCTAGCCTGGGCAACACAGTGAGACTCTGTCTCAAAAAAAAAAGGGGGGGGAGGGAGTTCATTTAGAAGTTGTCCATGGTCCCTCTCTAGAGTCTCTAGACTGGGAATGACAGTGCAGAGTAAATCCCTCTCGAAGTTTATTTGACACTAAAAGTAGTTAGTTACTTGTCAAGCTAATGGGGGAAAATGAGCAGAACTCAGGCCACCGTCAAGGTGGGCAAGTGAACATGAATATGCTTCCTCATATCACAGGAAAGCGATTGCAGACTGGGCCCCAAAAACACCAATCCATAGACAGAAAGCAGATTAGTGATTGCCATGGGCAAAGGGGGAGAGAGAGGGACGAGGAATGACTACCAAATGGTACAGGGTTAATTCTGGGGGTGATAAAAATGTTCTAAAATGGATTGCGGTAATGGTTTCACAACTCTGTCAATACACTAGAAACCACTGAATTGTGCACTTCAACAAGGTGAGTTTTATAGTACATGAATTATACCTCAATAAAGCCAGGGGAAAAGACAGCAATTCATGATGCTGCTGTGGCTGCAAGTGTTTGGCATCACGGGGGCATGTTTGAGAAACCAAGACAAAATTCCGCCATCAAAGGAATAAAACAAGCCCTACAGTTTATATAAATAAAAGGGTAACTTGCTTGTGCCTAGAGTATCAAACACTATTTTAAAACTGGTGGATACTGGGAAGCAAAGTTTTAGAAAAGGGCAACAAAAATCAAAGAAACAGGAAGGGAGAAGCCCAGTGGGAGAAACAGACTAAAGGTAGAAGGTAGGTAGGGGAAGAAAAAGAAAATGTGCAAAGTCACAAAGAGTATGGCAGGGGTGGAACAAGAACTCCTTTAATTAGGGAAACCTTTCAAAACTTAAAAGTGCTCAATTGAGGGAGTGGGGGAAAGGGCAAAAACAACCTACAGTCTGTTACACATGTTGAGAGGAAACAAGGCCTAGTGAGTCAATCTGACTCCATGACCTTGAGAACAAATCAGTGACCCTTCTTGGGCTTCCACTTCCCAGTCTTCAAAAGCAATGTGGTTCTTAATTATGCTCAAATCTTCTCTGATTAATCAAGTGGAGCCCTTAAAGAACCAGGAGCACCTCATAGCAGGGCTATTGCATTCCACTGAGTCCACAATACAGAAATTTACTAAGAAAGTCATTCAGCAGGTATGTGGATGGCATTTAAATAGACTAGCATTTCACATGAGCTATCCAAACCCTCCAAGTAGCCACAGTGTTTTAAGACCTTGGCAAATCTTTGGTAAACCTTTTGGTTAGGCTGGAAAAACTCCCCAGGAACCTTCAGGTTTGTTATGAAATTGATGCAGTCTATTATGAGACTGTATATTTTTTTGCTGCCTTCTTGGCCAATATAGTCTAAAACAAGTAACATAAACACTTCCACTTCCACACACTGCATAATAAAGCATCTTCAAAGCTTCTGACCATTTCAGACCTCAATTTGTAAATATCATCTATCATGCATGACAAAGTATCTCACAGGATTAATACAGTCACTGAAATTCCGCCAACATTTGTGTATTGTGGGATTACAGAAACTGAACTATGCACCCCTGGTATGTGTATATGTAGTAGTCTACAGCTTTTTGATTTGTTAATGTGTCCTCAGGGAAATAATGCTAATGGAAGCAGTTCACAGTAAAGTTCTCCCCAAGTACCAAAAGAAACATAGTAACAAGATGGACAAAGGCATTTTTGTAGATTTACACTAAAAGGTAGTTTATGGAAAATGCAAATACCTGTCCGTCTGTTGTAATATATATAACCAGATTCTCAAAAACAATTTATTCATAAACATGGAATAAGCAGTATTTTTAAAACAGTAAAAACCACTGATACTTAAGAAACCTTAATAGAAAAACCACTTTACAACTGCGGCAATTTCCATTTCTTAACAACATTAAACTGGAGAAACCACTTGTAGTTACATAGTCTTGAAAATGGACCTCCTGTACTTGGGAATACCATAGCCTTTGGCTGTTTAGCACTCTAATTCTCAGACTCTGCTCAAAAGAGCAAAGCCGCCTTCTTTCCTTTTCTTTCTAGCCACTGAAAAGCAGATTTTTTTTCTTTCTTTTTTTAAGAATGAGAAATGCTAACCCAGGAAAGCAAGTAATGGCTCTAACTGGTGCAACTGTTAAAAACAAGCATCGTCTAGATTTGAACTTTCCTTCATATTGTCCATTTCAGCGCTCCTTAAAATATTTTATTGGTGCAGATACCGGTCTAATCCCCCTTCACAGCTGCAGAATCACAAAAGTACACTAGGGGATTATGCCGCAGGGTTTGCAACAGTAAAATCTCGTTTAGGAAAGGAGAGAAGAATGTAAGTTGAAATAAGACAGAGAAACGGGCCCTCTTCAAATTTCCCAGCACAGCTTTGAGAGCTGTCCTATAGCCAAGTCTCCCCGGGGGTTCTCCTAATCCTCAGCAGCCACTGAAGAGAGCTAGGATGAAACTTTCTTCTGAACAAAGAAAACTGAAAAGGGCCAAGTCTCAAAGTCAAAGGCTCCCAGCTCGCCACTGGCTCGAAGCCAAGAAGAGCCCGTGTGCTCAGACCAGCAGCCCTGCAGCTGATGGACAGACAGCAGGCTGGGAAGGGCCATATGTGTGCGGGAAGCAAAGCCATACAACGCACTCCAGGCTCTCTCCTGCCGCCCAGAGTAACCTCCCCAGGCCCAGAGTGCTGCTCCGTTCATGTCCCAGTCCTTGCCAAGGGCATTTCACACTTGCTTCTGGCAATTAAGACCCCATATCTGACATGATTGTCCAGGCATGTGTGCACCTGTGTGTGCTCCTGTGTGCATGTACAGCTTTGGCTGACATAAGCATTCCTACCTCCATGATGGAACCCAACACAAATTTCCTTGCAGATGCAGGCATTAATGTTGAGGCTTCTCTCAATGACAAATGACTTAACATGTAGGTAGGTCAGGGTTTTTGCAGCTATAAAATGGAATCTGTCCATGCACTGCACTAGGTTATTTAAAGGAGGCACAGAAATGGTAGTAAAGCACTCTGTGAAATTAAACCCAGAACTGTATTGCCTAAGCACTTTACACACTTGGTTTACAGTCCCATCCATTTGCACTTGTGAGCTTCTCTGAAGAGTTCTTCCGTGCCTTCATGTGTTGGCTTTGGGTTCTAGGGGGAGGAAGGCTGGCTGTCTTTGCTTTTGTCTCTCCATCCCATAGGACACTGACTGAGAGACACTGGGCAGATATTCAATGCCTGCAACCTGCACGAATGGACACAGACAATGGTGGAGATGCTTTTTTGTGGAGGGCCTTCAACCTGAGAGCAACTGGACAAGCAGATAAGCTTGATGTTCTGTTCTTCCTTTTCCACTCATAGATCCATGTCTCCTAGACTCCTGCCATCCATCACATCTGGCTTCTTCTGCCATTTCCCTTGAAAAACTACTGGTTTTTTTACTAGCATAAGCACCTTCCTCTAGTTCTTCAAGACCCTAGGGATCAGAGGCATTAGGAAAAGAGAGAAGAAAATATATCCAAGGAAGCTAATCTATACCAGGGCTCTGCCAACTGTGGGATCATGACCTCCAAAGCAACCAAAGAGAATTTCACGGGAATCAGAGGCCCCAGAGTCCAAGACCTCCCAACATCTGTTGTCAGTGAGGCAGAGCAGCCTTTTTAACACAATTTCCTTTCCCACATCAGGACCAATATTTTCTATTCCTTCACTGTACCCAACACCCCCTGCCATGTGACCTTATCTCCCATTACTACCCAAATCAGTGCCCCATTACGTTGTCCTGTATTGCTCATTTCCCTTAGCAGCAGGGTTGAACTAAGAACTTAAATTCTAAGAGGAATTCTATCAATTTCCCATCTTCATTGCCATATCATGAGCACCATCTATCAGTTGGAACTTCAAAAAATATTCTATGGTGCTAATATTAATAGTTAGCAACATGCATTGAGCATTTGTTATGTGCGAGGCACCATGCCAAGCACTCTATGATCTACATTAGCTCCTTTGATCTTTACAACTCTATGAGGTACATACAGAACTATTATCTTACCCTGCTTTTACACATATTAACCCTGAAGCAGAGTCACTAAGGAACTTGTCCAAGTTCAAAGCTATTAAGTGGCAGTGGGGCTAGAGCCTAAACTTTTATTAATGTTTTTGTGAAATATAATTCACATACCATAAAATTTATCTATTTAAGGTGTACTATACAATGGTTTTTAGTGTATTCACAAAGTTGAACCATCTCTTCAACCATCACCACAGCTGATATTAGAACATTTTCATTACCCTCGAAAGAAATCCCACACCTTAACTATCACTCCCTAAATCCTAGGCAGCCACTGATCCTACTTTCTATCTCTACGGATTCGCCTATTTCAGACACCTCATAAAACTGGAATCACACAAAATGTGGTTCCAGAGCCTACACCCTTAACCACTACCTGACAAAGAAGAGGAGACTGTCCACAAACAAATCTCTAACACCTGTTCTTTCCCCAAGCCAAAAAATTCTATTATTAATACCAACAACATCCCCCTCACAATGTGAGACACCCTGCAACATGCTTCTCTTGTTGGCTGGAGGTTAAGCTTGGCAGGGGGTTGCTGGAACCCCTAGAGAGTTACTAGGAGACAGTATGGCCTAAGAAAATGAGCACAGCCTCTGGAGTCAGGAAGTCCTGGTTTCACCTCATACACTGCTTATGGGAATGCAAAATGGGGCAGGCACTGCGGAAAACAATTTGGCATTTCCTCAAAAGGTTAAACATAGGATTACCATATGGCCCAACAATTCCAATGCTAGGTATATATCCAAGGAAAGTGAAAACAGGTGTTCACACACAAACTTGTATACAAACGTTCACAGTAGCATTATTCGCAATAGCCAAAAGGTGGAAACAATCCAAATGTCCATCAACTGATGAGTGGATGGTCAAATTGTGGTATGCCCATACAACGCAATATTAGCATGAAAAGAATAAAGTACCGATACATGCAACAACAGGGAAAAAAACCTCAAAAAATTATGCTAAGTGAAAGAAGCCAGACACAAAAGATCATATACTATAATGATTCCACTTATATGAAATGTCCAGAATAGGCAAATTCAGAGATACAGAAAGCAGATTAGTGGTTGCCAGGGGCAGAGGGAAAGAGGAATGATGGGTACAAAATTTTACTTTTGGGGTAATAAAGATGTTCTAGAACTAGATAGTGTTGGTGGTTGTGCAACACTGTGAATTTCCTAAATGCCACTGAATTGCGTACTTTAGGCTGGTTAAAATGGTGAATTTTGTGTCATGTGAATTTTACCTCAATAAAAATACAAAATAGTTAAAAAGAAAGACCTTGGTTCAAATCCCATGCTGACTGACCCTGTGCAAGTGACTTAGAGAAGCCTCGGTTCCCTATGTGGAAAGTGGCAGAGACAGGGGTGAGTCATTTTACAAGGTTTTGTGAGGATTAAAGGAGATAACCCATGAAAATCACAGTGCTGGCGCACAGAAAGTGCTCAAGAAAGAGAAACAATCAGAGAGCCAAGAATCAAAACCACTGCCCGTGCTCTCTAAGCAAAGATACCACATGTGCTATTCTCCACCCAAAACAGTGATGTTGCGTAGACTAAAATAGTCCTCAATAGCAAACAATAACAAAGAAATCTAGGGCTCTATGAAAACTGAACTGCTTTGAGCTGGAGATCTAGGAGTTCTAAATTTTATTGACAAAAACCTTTTAACTCCAAGGTCCCATTCCTAATTAAGCAGGGCAATTTCATCAGTGTGATGCAGCTCCTGGATGGCAAGAAGTTGTAAGGGTAAGGCTCTATCTCAGCCAATCTATAGAAAAACCCAAAGCTTTCCAAGAATAATAGAGCCAGTCTGAATCCAAAGCATCTTTAGTGAGGGAGATTATAGGAAATTATATACACAGAGCAGAGCATTTTTATTTTGAGAAGAATCCCTCCTTCCAAACTGAAAATAAGGGCGGCATTTTGTTGTTGTTGTTGCAACATTTGTCTATATATTTATGTGCAATGTGAATGTCTATTTTTGAAAATAAATTCCTTTCTAAGGTGTTGTTTTCCCTTTGAAAACAAGTCTTTAACATGACTGAAAGCTTCCCCAGCAAGAGATGGTTTCCATAATCCAGAAGGGGCAAAGTGTATAGAAAAGAGATGCAGCCACAACTGAATACAATCCTGCTAAGATCCATGCCAGAGACTGGAAAGAAGACCTGCTTTCAACATGCTTTTAATTACTTTATGAAGACAGTCCATTTAAGAGCTCAAATATGCAGTCAGCCCTAGTTAGAGTGGCTCCAGATAAGCGTTCTGCAGTGCTGGCATCCACACCAACAATTTTGAGTAAGCAATAGCTCTTTCTTAACAACCCAGTACTCCTCCCTCAATGTAGAAACAGAAGTCTGCTCTTTGCATGCTAACTGGCCCTCCCAAGCAGCACAAGAGGCCTGTGGTGGAGGGACGGACTGGTGATAAAAGAACCTGTGGTCAATGGGCCCTCAATACCAACACTTCTAGGCAGCACATACAAGCAAGATCATATGTGTGCAGCTACTATGAGGATGAAAGGAACATCTGCTCAAGGATGCAACAAAGGATATTAATGACAACCCATTATAACATTTATTTGGAAAATGTGAATTTGCTTCAATGTGATTGATATATTAAGGAACAATTTGAACATAATGCAAATTTCACGTTCCCTTATGTGTGATTTTGTCTTCGAGGAACATAAGGTGAATGCAGAAAACTGCAACCAGCTGTACTGAGCCATGTAGGATCATACAAAATACACACATAAAACATCACAGCTCCCTCAGTACTGTATGGTATGAGCCACCCCCATCGACAGTGTTACAACGTTCTATCTGATTTCAGATAACCCTCTGTCCATCACTTTATAATAAGCACAAGCTGCAACCCTTCTGACACCCATGTCCACAAGAAAACTTCAGAGGTCTTTGAGGTAAAGTGCCATATTCATTGTAGCATTTATGTATTTCTTAACCATTTAGCATGTGCAAAATTATGCTCTTGAGTTTCTTAGGTTCCTTACTTTTTTATGTGTCAACAGTGAAAAAAGTTAGGGGTTGTGCCCTAACCCCAATTTCCCCATAAGCCCTACTGTTTTACTGCATGACTTTGCACAGCATGGTGATTTTTAGGAATGATAATGTTGTGTTATAACAGAACTGACTACGCTTTCCTGCAAGGTTTGCACATTCAGTAGGTTAATTAGCAGCTGCACACTTAGTTGATCACTCTTTTTTCATGTCCTTTCTCCAGAATCATGTTAATAAAAGTGAATCCTTCAGCAAGCCCAAGGGAACATATACCAGGCATAATCTGACTTAAGCTCTACATATCTAAGTGGAGTCTGTAATCAGAATCAAAATGCCCAGCTACTTGTTAGAAGAGACCAAAGTAATACTCATCATAGTATGAAAAAGAATTAAAACCAATAAGAAAATGAACAATCAGATTACAAAACAGGCAAAAGGTCTAAGCAGAATCCTCACTAAAGATTTACAGATGGCAAATAAGCATACGAAAAGATGTTCAACATCATTAGGGAACTGCAAATTAAAACAACAAGATACCACTATATACCTATTAGAATGGCCAAAATCCAAAATATGACAACACCAAATGCTTGCAAGGATGTAGGGCAACAGAAACTCTCATTGTTGGTGGGAATACAAAATGGCACAGCCATTTTAGAAGGCAGTTTGGCAATTTCTTTAAAAACTACATATACTCTTACCATACGATCTAGCAATCGTTCTCCTTGGTATTTATCCAAATGAGTTGAAAACATATCCATGTAAAATCTTGCACATAGTTGTTTATAGTAGCTTATACAAAATTGCTAAACCTTTGAAGGAACAAAGATGTCCTTCAATAAGTGAATGGATAACTAACCTGTGGTACATCCAGACAATGGAATGTTATTTGGCACTAAAGAGTAATGAGCTATCCAGCCATGGAAAGACATGGAGGAACCTTAAATGCATAGTGTTGAGTGAAAGAAGTCAATCTGAAAAGGCTACATGCTGTATGATTCCAACTATATGATATTTTAGAAAAAACAAAAGTATGGAGACAGTAAAAAAATCAGTGGTTGCCAGAGTTTGGGGAGAGGGAGGGACGAATAGGTGGAGCACAGGGGATTTTTAGGGCTGTGAAACACTGTGACACAACAATGATGGATACGTGCCATTATACATTGATCCAAACCCATAGAGTGTTCCATGCCAAGAATGAACCCTAATACAAACTATGAACTTTGGGTGATAATGATGCATCAGTGTAGGTTCATCAATTGTAACAAATGTACCAATCTGGTGTCGGATGTTGACTTGGAGAAGTCTCCACAGGGGTGGGGGAGGGAGTATATGGGAACTCTCTGTTCTTTCCGCTCAATTTCACTGTGAACTGCTCTAAAAAAAAATAAATTGCTTTAAAAAATAAAGGCTATTAAAAATATTTAGCATAGCTCTTAAATCAAAGTTAAAAAGGCTTTCAAAATCATTTATGCTTATTATTGGAACAGTGCAACATGAGAATTCTCTTCTGAGAGCTGAAAATGCTCAGACAAACACACTTTAATGTGTCCAAATGAACTAGACAATCCCCACTACCTAGAGCAAATGGCCATGCACAAGATAAAAATGTAAAAGGCCTAACAAATTCTGACAATTTTGACTCTTTGTAAAAAGAAGCCATCCAGTCTTTTCTTTTTGCTTTTTTCCTGGAAGGAAGAGTACTATTGATTTTTTAAAAGTTACTAAGTTTCAAGGATCTCTGTCAAAGCAAGCCATGTCCTTCAGCTGAAGACAGGAGAGGGGCCATACCCAATTGAATTAACGTCATTCCTTAAAAAAAAAAAAAAAAGTTTATTTTTCCCCCTGAGGATCTCAAAGTTCAAACTTTGAAAGAGGAAAGAGACAGAAGATGAGACGAACTTTAGGGTTGCTATAAATGTCTCAGTCTTCAGTTTGAAAGATTACGTAAGGATGCACAATTACCTGAGTAGGAGTGAGAGCCCAAGCCAAAAGCAGACTCTGGGCATTGTCCTGGTACATGTGAAGCATTTCTGTGAAGCATTTCCGGGAGACTTTACAAGGCTCAGGCCCTAGGCTACAGAACTGCAGGTACAAGCAGGGACCCTGAGAGGTCCCAGGTCAGACATCACTCCCCAATGGTGTCATCAAAGACCTCAAGAGTAAAAAGGAGTGCTGAGAAGCCATCAGCACAGATGTCAGATCTCAGGCACACCCATTTCTACCCCTCCTGCAAATCTCTTATAAGCCAGCATTCCCCTTTCTGATCCACCACCAGCTCCCAACAAAACAGGAAGAGTACCATCTGTGCTAGCTGGTGAGCTGCGCTTAGCTTGAAAACTAAGGCCCTCTGCATAGTCTCTAACCGGGTTGGGAAGCACTGTCCTTCAGGATGCCCCCAGAAGTCCTTTTGAACTCCTACAGGCGTCAGGTTAGAGCCACAGAACCCTAAGCCAGGACTCAAAATGAACTCAAATCTGTTTGTAAAAAAATATTAAAATGCATCTTAATACAGGTAATTGATGCCTCAATAGAATGCAGGATTACCTCCTTACCATTTCCTTATACCTTTCCAGCTATAGGTGAATAATAAAGTAACTGTATTTACGTGTGACACAGCCTCTGTCTCACAGGAAGGTGTCCTTTTTGACTTGTAGTAGGGCATTTAGTTCAAGGACTCAGTATTGCTCAGAGTTGCAAACAGGGTGACCTGCAGTGACATTTGCAAGCTATATATTCTTCAAGGCAATTTTTATGGGTTGTTAAGTGGGGAAAGATGGGGAAAGGAGCATAAAAGTGTTTGTAATCTAGATGGTCTTAGGAGAAATGTCATGAAAACCAAAGAATCCAGGTGTTAAACATCAGGAACAGTCAAAAGGTCTGGCTAATTTGGTTTTGATTTTTACTTGAAAGCCTTTATAATCAGAATGGAAGTAACTGTCATAATAATGGCAATGCCTCCCATTCATAAGGTACTTAAAGCATCTTCACATATATTGTGATTTTTTTTATCCTCACTACAACCCTTGAAGGCATCATCCTATTTTATAGTTACGGAAACTGAAGCTCAGTTTTCTGATCAGAAAAATGAAGATAGAAAATACCTCTCTCCGAGATGCTTGTGAAGTTGTGAGAAAATTCATCAAAATTAAGTAACTAAAGTTCCCAGCTCCAAGCTTAACCCAGAACAGGCATTCTAGTACTAGTTAAAATGCTGAGTTCTGCTTCCCCACATAACCAACCCCAGGAGTGAAGCAGCCAAAACTAACGTTTGATTTGTGGGTGTATTATATGTGCACATATTATTAGGCTAATGCTAAAATGAAAGGACATTCCCAAAATACCAGTTTGGCAGGGGGATAGGAGTGGGATTTTAGGCTTCATTGAGGGCACTGATACTTGGTTTTTGTGCACTAGCTTTCCTATGTGGGAGCCTTAGGGCGGGAGGGCTCTGAAACAGCTGTAACAGCAAGCACTGCAGTCCATTTTAACTCTCTTTTTTAAAACTCTGAGCAGCTCTTTCAGATGATTCTACCGGGGACACAAATGGAATAGAAAAATGTTTAAACAAAGAATACATATTTGCTTGTTCAAATTAAAATTACTCTAGGCACATTATCAGGAAACTTTATCTGGAAAGTAATTGGGCAAAGCACAAGGGCTCTTAATTTTAGAATGTAATGTTTCAGAGAGAATGAAAGGGACATGATTTTACTCCCTTTCAAAGAACAGCAGCAATAAAGACCCTGATGATCCTGTATTACATATGACATGCAGCTCCTAATGACATTAATGGAAATGGGAGGCAGGTGCATATTCTCAGAGACTAAAGAACAACCTGAGAGGT
This sequence comes from Lepilemur ruficaudatus, assembly GCA_963574885.1. Lineage (NCBI taxonomy): Eukaryota > Metazoa > Chordata > Mammalia > Primates > Lepilemuridae > Lepilemur > Lepilemur ruficaudatus. The sequence goes on from CAUYRT010098093.1 coordinate 22,214, forward strand.
GGCTATTAAGTCAGAGATCTGTCTATTCAGATCCCCCTTGCCTCCCTTGTTTTAAGGACCGGCTCAATAAGTAGCAGTGTTATTAAAGCATTAATAGTCCTAATTCGCTCTGACACACTTGAAGTAAAAGTACCTCTTCTCTGAGTACAAAGGACTACCACCCCACCCCTGGTTTCTAGTCCGTTTATGTTTTTGAGACTAGAGCCAATTTTATGCAGAATTAGATTTTAGAAAAAAGAGACCGCATGTTAATCCACTTGATGCTTTTGGACCCCAAGCTAATTCTTATGGCCATTAGAGGCAAGATTCTGGCTTAATACTTGAAGGAGGCAGCAGCCAGAAGCCTCTAGTCCCTCCCCCTGTGGGTTAGATTGGAGCATTTCACGCGACCTGGCACACTGGTGTCAGCAGAAGTTGGAATCTTCACTATGACTATAAAGGAGGAATAGGTACACCACTACTTAGAAGACTTTTAAAATCTGCACTGACTTAGGATCAGCTGTACCCTGACAGGATCCTGTTCTCACATACGTCCACTAAATCTTACTTGGCCATAACACATCAGCCTGGGTTCACAAGAGCAAAGTGGCTTTATGGACGAAAGCCTACAGTTATCCTTGGGGTGGGCTGAGAGGCTCTACTTTGGTCTCCCAGTATTTCCTGTTATTGTAGTAATGCAGCATGAAAGACAGCAGTGGGTTTCAATTATACGCTGCAAATAATTGTTCCAAAGCACTTTGCAGGGATATTAATTCTTTCTTATTTATAGTTGTCTGCCAGAATGGAAACAGTAGAGAACTGGAAGCAGTTCTGGTGAGTAAAGGTTAATTTTTGAACATCAAAAAAAGAAAAAAGAAAGAAAAGTGCACAGAAGACTAAATGAGATTTCCACCTTGTTAGTGAATAATAGCTTATGGGTTTAAAATATTATTCTCAAATTCTTTCCTGAAAGGTTTAGGAATAATTATACAGCACTTAAAGGACAAGCATTGCCAGATAAACCTAATAAGTCTATAATTTGTACCAGAGGCAGGGTTTCCTGTAAATGAGAGCTGGATTTAATTTTATAATCATACCTCGAAATGTTTGTTGATTGTTCATCACATGGTACATCTGACTTGTGAGGTCGTAGCTTTTTATTTTTCTAACTCAAGTGCAACACTGATATAACATAGGGCTCAAATGCTCGAATTGAGTTCCCCAGTAACTTCTTCAGTTTCTAACATTGAGCATCCATTTACACCCACTACAATTCATCCCTAGCTATACTATTTTCATGTTAAGATTTAAGCTCAAGAACTAGATGATCAGGAACTGTTTCCCCCACAACTCTGTGTGGCCTAAAAGCCTTATTCTTCTGCTAGGACCTTCTAAGACAACATCAAATCTTTTGAACAGATCCACAGGTTAGTTTGTTGCTAAAGGCACTTTAGCAACTCTGGCTGCAAGATAGGTGGCAGACTGGAATGTACACTTACCTGGGAGCACAAATGGGCAGAAGTCCTTCCTTTTAAAGCTTCAGAGTGAAAAGACCCTCCATGTACCTGCCAGTGGCCAGTCTTAACCCTCAATGATTTTAGTCCACTTGATGTCAAGGGAAGAATGTGCTTCAAAGCCTAACATCCCCACTGTTGTTAGATCAAAGCACTATGCCAAAGATGATGCTTTGGAGTAGGCTTTAGGAAATTTTTTTTTTAATAGGAAAGAAACTGGGCATTTTCCAAATCAAGTTAATAAACATTTATTGAACCCCTGTACTATATGTAAGGCATGGTAGGGGGTTATAAAGCTGAGCAAGACACGATGCCTGACTTCAAGGAACTTAGATCCCTTAGAGGCAATAAAACCAATAGCCTTTTTCTTTTTTTTTAAAGAGATCCAGTCTCCCTAATGTCACCCAAGCTGGAGCACAGTGGCTATTCACAGGTGCCATCATAGCTCACTGCAGCCCCAAACTCCTGGGCTCAAGCAATCCTTGTGCTTCAGCCTCCCAAGTAGCTGAGACTACAGGCACATGTCACTGCACCCTGCTACCATAGCCAATTTTAATATAAGGTAGAGTATTTCCTTGAGGACTGGAACTGTGTTCATCTTATGCATTTTTATATCTGTAGTAACTGACACTTAGCTGGACACACAGAAGACACTTAACAAATGCTTACAGAATAAATGGATGAAAAATTCACTATTCTAATGTTTATTCATTCATCCATTTATTCATTCATAGCAAAATGCTATGGAGCATAACGTAAGATTGCCAACCACGGATATCTGAGAAAATGGACGCAAAGGTCTACGACAGACGAGCAGGATTTTTTATCAACAGAAGTAGGGAGGGGCAAATTTAGGCTGAAGCAAGAACGCCAGTATAAACGTGGGGGTGGGAGGAGGGAATACAGTCCTAGCTGTTCTTGGGGAATGATTAATCTGATTTGGCTACATAGAGTACAAGGTGTGGGAAGAAGGAGACATAAAATTGGAAAGGAAAAAAAAATGGAGAGAAATAACCCAGGGTCTCTACCCAAGATAACTCTGTTGTGATCACAAAATACACATGTGGCCAGCACCACGGATTGTGGGTACATACTGCTATGCGCCTGATAGCCTAAAAGACTGTTCTGACCATAACAATTGCTCGCTGGAGTTATATTTAAGGCAGGAGCAACCTAAAGCAAATCTGGAGTAAGAGAGCATATCTGGATGTTAATGCCTTGACATTTAATTTTCTGAAGGAAAAGCAGCTGGCTTCAAATTCACATTCTGTGACTATGCACTGAGACAAGGGGAGCAGGGTCTCCGTGGGCTTTCAGAAGTTCATGTACAACATTCTAGGCACCAACCAGATAAGCAGACCATAAATACACACACTGATTGAGGCATCTTGTATAAATCTTCCCAGTGCTCAACCTCAAGCAGAGAGACACACCCAAGCCAGCTTTCTCATTAGAGTCCAAGCTACAGGTCTGACTCCAGCTGTCTCAAAAAGCTGCACAGTCTAACTCTTCACCTCAAACTGCTTTTTTTTTGATCTTTTACGAAATGAGGCCTCTTCTGATGTACACATACTGCCTCTCTTGCCTCCTCTCATCCACCTACTCGTCTTTCTTACTGAATTAGCATATTAACTACACTAATGTCTAGACTAAGACAAACAGGGACATATAACACATTAACTATCTGGAACCCCCAAATAAGCCCCAGGCTGGAGTCATAGAAGAGGCCCTCCCCTCACAACTTACGTACTTTGACTTGACACAGAGTTTTGATGAGCTTAATGCTATGGTTCCGAAGACCACAAGGGAAGCAGCCAAGAAGGAGGTACGGGAGTTGCTACGTGCGCATGCTAACAGCAGCACAGAATGACAGCTGACAGCAAGGAAGGAGACAAAAACCATTCAGAAAGCTCAGTTACCCAGAACTGCTCATTTCAAGGTTTTATTGTATTCAAGAATACATATGCAATGAGGAAAGAGCATTCCTCATATTCCCCTTATCTTTCCAGATCATCTCATCAGCACTCAACACATTTGCAGTGAAACACAGAATGTCATAGCTGGAGAGGATCTTAGTAATATAATCGAATTCAGTGTCCCCATTTCATAAACACCAGGAACAAGGCCTTGATATGATGACTTGTTGAATACCCAGCCCCCAGCCGGTCAGTGGCAGGGCAGAGACTAGCATCTAGGCTTCCTGACTCCCAAAGGCTCTTTCTCCTGCCTGGCAGTGATGTGTTTATGTGCTTGTGTTATAGCTTGTATCCACTTAGAACAGAAAAAAGAAAATCAGCCTGGAGTCGAATGTAAATATTGAAATTTGACTAACATCAAACTAGAAAGAAAGTATCTCAGAACTTCTGAAAAGGTCAGTAAAAGGAATTGAAAGCTGTGTATATTGCTAAGTTTCTAGAAACCCACTCCTAATCAAATTTCTATTGTTGTTATTATTATTGTCTGCCTTAACTTATGAGCTTGGGACACCTTCCCTAATACGAGGGCTCTATAAGTCACGGTGAATTCCTAAAACCCTATGCAATGAACATCCCTTCAGGACAGAAAGCTTTCTCTGCCTGGGCAGATGGCCCTCTTTCCAAGCAGTCTTTGTTACAACAGTTCTAGTACAAAAAGGTAATGTTAACTGCGTTCTGCTCCCTGATTCTACCCTTACTGATCACTTCCTTTCCTCCTAAGAGGCCACTTATAAACAAGGACTGGGATAGAACAAGAAAAGGGGGTCTGGAAAAGAACTGCCTGGATCCCAAATTCTTTCAGTTCTGTGTTGTTGCAGCTTCAGTGGTTTCTGCTGGTTAATTTTTTAAATCGATTTGAACCTTGCATATTGCTCTTAATTATTAACAGGCTTTAATCTGTTAAATGTACTATAGTCAACGATACCTCCTGCCAAATTGCTTCCTGAACAACAGAGGGAGGGCATGGAAATCATAAAAAAAAACTATTCTCCTACCTTTCTGCAAACCACCTGGAACATTACTGCATAAATCTAGGTTGTGCACATCTAGCAAGACATCAACTGAACTGAGGGCTCAGCAGAGAGGAGCTGAAATCTGGAGAGTCCAGGGGTAGGGTGGGATGAGGACTGAGGTAAGTCTGGTACAGAAGACTTAAATGCATACATCCAGAATTCTAACTCTAGTGGCATCATAAAGGCCCATTAACCCTAGAAGTGACAATGTAGGGAAGCTACCAACAACCAAACGTTAAAAGACGTGGGGAGTTATATTCAGTTACAATAAAGGGAAGCACTAGCTTATATCCTGTAGGCAGTCAATAGTTGATGTGCTACCCCAGAGGTGGGAATAAACTAAAGAAAGCATTGCTAAAGCAAATCAGGACTACTCGGAGATATTTTCTGAACACCACAGTCCTTGGGATGACCCTGAGACTTCACACTGGTTTTGATTCTGTGGCTTATCCAATGGGGCAGCTCCTACTCAGAAGGACACCTAGCTTTTGAATGATTTATCACTCTTGTCCATTACAGGAAATTAATCTACACAGTTGCATCTTGTATGTTCCAATTCTGCTTCCACAGGTGGTGCCCCAGCCTAAAAAGGAAAGACCCAGAAATGGTCCTAAAAAGGGTACAGCTGTCTTCCAACTGCAGGCCTTATTGGAAAACTCCTTTACAAAAAAAAAAAAAAAGGAGAGCATAATAATCACTTGCCATTTGTCAGACAGCCCCAAAAGAAGCGGCTAAACTGTTTCCTCTCCTTCCACTTAGATGCCCCTCCTCCTTTACCCCACTCTTTAAGCACCTCTTTCACCAGCCACCTGTCAAAATAAAGCAAGCCACGGATCTTTCAAAAACTGACACTGGAAAGAAGCCGTTGGATGATTTCTTTCCAGGACCTGTTGAAAGATAAAAGATGAGGCATACAATTTAAAAAAGCGAGACTGTACCCTCCCGATCACAAAGCTGAAAGCAGACAAACCGTGGAAGCCAATGACACAGGAAATGCCCTTTGACCAGAGACAGACACTAGGCATAGCAAAAGTTATTTTCAAAAAAGAATAAGAACCTGAATTAAGCCATTTCACAACCAATAGTCATAGAATCATTTCATTGTAAAAAAAAAAAAAGTGGGAGAGAAGGGAGAATGGAGGGTTATTAGGAGCTCCTCCTCTTAGAAACAATGACACTGCTTTCTAGGAAGTTCTGTTCAGATGACAAATGTCTTAGGAAGGGTTTTGTTTGGGGTTTTTTTTCCTTTGTTTTGTTTTTAAAAGTGAGACACATGGACATATGGGAAACCCTTCTTCAATCACAGGACAGAATAACCACAAGAAAAGGCACTACCCTTCAAACAACTCATTTGTACTTGCCTTCAGGTTTAATTAATCGCCCCCACCAGCCAATGATTTAGCTGTTTCTGGGAATATTGCTGAACTAGGTTTTTAGAAACCAAAGTAGATGCAGGTTCCTGGGAGAGCTGAGAGAGGGTGAATCTGGGAAGTGCTTGAAAAATAAAACAAACTGAACTCTTAGAGCGCACTAACTCCTTGGGTTAAACGTCAAATTTCCTTCCCTTCCCCTTCCCTGCACACCTGTAACAGAGGAGTTTGGCATGTGCTGCAGTTAAACTACGCTTTAGACATAAAGGGAAATGTCCCTTCTTTTAAACCTTCTGAAAGTAAAAAAAAAAAAAAGGAAAAAAATTTTTTTACCATAAAATTGAACTTAAGGAAGTTATTCAACAGAAGCCAAACACACAGGAATGAAGATGATCATTGCTGTGTTCCAATATAAAACCAAACATAGACACAAACACACATTTAAAACACCATAATAACCTATGTGTCCATATGTGGCACATATAATAGACTATGGTACGTTAACTTAAGAACAGCTCATTTCAAAGTTTTATTATATTAAGGGAATATTATTCAGCCATTTGGATTTTTTAACTGTATAGAACCGTAGAAGCATTTTTGTAATTGTTATATTAAAAATTGCAGATATACCAAATAGCACACACTGCAATTTAACCATATAAAAACATACATCTGTGAATAAGGATTGGATTGTGACATGCAAAGGATATAGAGGTTATTCTTTACTACTGTTGTTATATCATCTTTTCAATTGGAAAACATTTAACCTACCATAAACCATAATCTCTGGAGGCCAAATGACACTGTGACAACTCTCAGTGCCAGGTACAAAGTTCTGAGAGCAGAGTTAATCAAGGCAGTCAGAAAAAAAGGGGTGAAGAAGAAGAGAAGATGCTGTCTGGATCCCCGAAATTATTTCACTTCCAAAATGTAAAGTGGCTTCAGCACACAGGCCCTCACTGCCCTGGTGTGCAATTCTTTTCCGGGTTTCTGGCCACTGCAGGTGGCTGTATTTGCTGTTATCATGGTGTTGGTAGCTACTTATCAGGAGAACTGTGACTCAGAGATCAAAAGATACAAACTCATACACAAAAAGGAAGTAGTCACCATTAAACATATAGCAAGAGTTTGATTCTTTAGTCTAAAGACCAAGACAACTCCATGGACCTGAAAGCTGGACTGAATTTCTTGAATGTTGTTTCTTTGGTTTAATCTTCTACTGTTGGAAGATCAGTAGAAGAAATGGCCATGTGAAATCATGTTGACTGATTATTAAGCTGTTTACTGTCTTTTACATTAGAACCCACATAATAAATTCTTCCTAGATTTAGCAAACAGTAAAAAAAAATATCTTGCCTGAAGAATTGTTATGTTTCTTTTTATCAGATAAACTAGACATGCATAACTAGTTGGGCATCCTGTTTTACTTCAGCTACCTGGAATCCCATGGTTCTTTCACTGTAATAGCCTTGGTTTTAAAATTCTTTACTCCATTTAAAATTCTCTACTCCATCCTCCCTCTTTTTATTTTCTGGTTCCATTAAATGGATTAATACACATAGGGGTTCAAAACAGGCCCATAGTGAGTGCTCAGTAATTGTTACCTATGGTTATTAAGATAATAATTAATAACGATTATCACTATGATTCTAGGAATCCTCTTGACTATGGATTAAATAATTTTAAGTAGGTAGCGTTTATATTATAATTAAAAATTTAAAACGTTGGGAAAAAAATGGAATGATTTTTTAAAGTTTCAGCCCTGCTGGGTTTTTAAAAATTAAAGACATGGTTCAAGAATCAGTTACCAGTTCCTTTTAAAACTGCATGCCTGATGTTTGAGGGACCAACAGATTTCCATTAGTAGAGCAATTAGAGCGCTAATGCAATCATGTTAGTCTCGTCTTGGTTTTATTTAAGTGGAAAAAATTATCAATATCAACCGATTAAAAGAAAACAAATATTAGGAAAGGGAAGAAAGAGATATGAGATGAGAAAGGCCAGCTGAAGGTTACAATAAATTGTTTAAAAAGGAATACAGGCACAAAGTCAACTGCTTCCGCAGATAGCATTCTTTTTTTTTTTTTCTTTTTTTTGAGACAAAGTCTCACTCTGTTGCCCAGGCTAGAGTGCCATGGCATCATCACAGCTCACAGCAACCTCAAACTCCTGGGCTCAAGCAATCCTCCTGCCTCAGCCTCCGGAGTAGCTGGGACTACAGGCATGCACCACCACACGCCTGGCTAATTTTTATATATATATTTTTTTTTTAGTTGGCCAATTAATTTCTTCTGTTTTTAGTAGAGACGGAGTCTCGCTCTTGCTCAGGCTGGTTTCGAACTCCTGACCTTGAGCGATCCGCCCGCCTCGGCCTCCCAGAGTGCTAGGATTACAGGCATGAGCCACCGTGCCCAGCCTTGCAGATAGAATTCAATGCAACTAAGAAACCTAAGTTACGCAGTATTTGAAGAAATCCCTAGCACTTTACATTTACTAAGAGTAAAATGCTTTGCTATTCTTTCTTAATGATCAAAATTTTTCTTCATTTCAAAAAAATGACTATCATGATTGAAATACTTTAAGTATAAATCAATGATCCCTACTAAACTGCCTGCAGTTGGGGTTATGCTTTTTTCAGAACAGCATACACTCCTAAATATTCAATAGTATAAAAAATTCAAGGTTCAACGTAACTCTCTGATCACACATGTAATAACTATTGAAAATGGTAAAAAAAAAATCCTTTATGATCAATTTTTGTTAGAAAAATACTTAATACTTGAGGCAATTTGTATTTAGCAAAATGTAGAATCTAAATCTACATTTCCTAAATGTCACCCCAGGAAGCCACAATGCCTTGGCATAACACTCAAGCATATAACACAGATTCAAAGACATTTCTGAAATTAATAACTGTGCCTAATTCAATCATTTCCCTTTATTCTTAGTGATCAGCTTGCATTCCGCTCACATTAAAAACAAATGTCAATTTTTTTAGTTGTTTTTCCTTTTGCAAAATATGACGATACAACAGCTGCTGGGACTTCAAGAAGGAAAACAAATATCCTGTCCTAACAGCAGAGCTGCCATTAGTCTCTCATGTTAATATGGTCAATTACAGAAATGCCTTCTATAAATTTGACTAATTGGAGGCAATATGGGCTGAATTATACAGTATTTTTTAATAAAACAACTTATCACTTTCAAAGTGACCCCAGGAAATATTGGCAACTAAAGCAACTTAAAGACCTACTTTAATAAACAGAGATATTTTTGTAATTAACACAATGGTTTCAATTAAAATGGTTGTTTCTGAGGTGTTTGGGAATAGTCTCTTACCCTATGTAGGTGTTAAACATCTCCTAATATCGTATTTACACCATCTATTTGCTTAGCAAACCCGTTCATTACTGACCCAGCAGAGATAAGAATGGCTATGCCAAGAATCTCATTGTATTTTACTTCATTCTTGAGCTTAGAAGCAACCAAGAAAATCTTTGGAGTCCAGGACAAACACTAAGATTACTGGTGGAAATGGTAAATATTGTATCTGTTTGAAAAATAAAAAACAGATAATCACTTCCCCCTAAACTTAAAGCTAAGCTTAAAAAGGTAAGGATTGGTTTGCCCTATCATGAACTCAAGCAGCTTAGCCCACACCATGAGAGTGCTCCACAGCATATGAGCAATTTGAACGATTAGATGATGAGAAACAAAACGCTTACCTCTATTCTCCACCAGGCAACTTACCCTTATGATAACACCAAGCCCATATTATTTAAAATAGGGCATGTACCATGATTTTCATATTTAAATTCATATTTAAAGTAGGGCACACCTTAGTCTTCATATTTAAGCAAGACTTGACCCTTGCCTACAAACTTATGCACTCAATTTACAACAATGCAGACAGTTCATTGTATTAAATGGAGAGCTTGAGGTTTCAGCCTTTGCCCCTGTCATGTAGTATGCCCTTCAGAAGAGGGATCTGGATTAGATAATGGCTAAAAACACTTGGTTATAAGCAGGCAACACTTGGGATCTCAAGGCTACTCATATCCTTTAGGTAAAATTGCCAGGCGTGCAAACTAGTATCTGTACATATCCCAGCCTCTGTGTTCCTCATCCGGACTTTAAATTTCTGAAGGAATAGGGCCCTATTTTATCCACAGTATTCATCTAAAATTCTAAAAAAAACAATGTTTCTTGAAATGGTGAAAACCCTATTCTCAGAGCAGCAGTATGTGGCAGGGAATGCTCCTTCCCATCCTGTTATGATAACTGCAAACACTTATCACTAAGGTTGCATTTGCTTACAATCCTAATCTCCCTGGCCAGCCTCTGCACTTGCACCCCACAGCCAGGGTCCGCCTCTCCTTGACGCAACCTGCACACTTGGTCACCATCAATAAAGGCTGGGGGAGGGAAGGAATCCTGTTCCCAATTGACAGGTACATTCCATCCATATTTCACTGAACAAGAGTTCTACTGTAACAGTCATTGTTGGGCCAGAGGGCTTCATTTTGAGCCACTCACTGTTCAAATGACCAGTATTTCTGTAGTCTCTATGGGTATGAGAGTGGATGCTGACCTTACACAAAAACCTGAAAGCTTCAGTATTCATAGTCTAGCTCCTCTGCAGACCACCTTGAGAAAAGAGAACAACAGTATAAAGTGGCACAAGAGTTAACTTTGCATTTTCCAGAGCCCATGTAAACCCAGTCCCTAAAATGCTAACCAGGGTATGCAACCAGAAAAAGTGCTCCATGTAAGTCTCAATAACTTAGATAACTTAGGCCTATCTCCACTGCACTGCTTCAACAAGTACTCTAGAATTGGCCTCAGGCCCCACTGCCAGAAACACAAACTCTGACCAATCGTGGGAGTTAGGGGGTTTGTAATGGTGTAAAAAGCACTATTCCTAGGAAAGGAGAAAAGCCTCATAGGCCCAAACATTCAAGAAAACTATGCTGCTTTCCTGATTGCCATTCCCCCACCCCACACCCAAGATCAAGGGCTTCTCCTTAGAAGTAGTTATCACAACTGCAACTAAATACTGATTTGCAGAATTACTGAGTCAATATCTGTTTCTTGGCTAGTCTGAGTGCAGTGGTGTTTACAGCTAATTGATCACAACCAGTTACAGATTTCTTTGTTCCCTCTTCACTCCCACTGCTTCGCGTGACTGGCCTTAAAAATATTTTTAAAAAGAAAAATAAAAATAATCTGTCTCTTCCTTTCCAGTGTGAGCTCCATGAGCGTGAGGCGTGGCCAATGTCTTTTTTGTTCACTGCTTTATCCCCCAGTGCCTAGCAATTAACAGACAGTAAATATTTGCTGAATGAATGAACCTTCAGCCTGGGTGCCCCCATTCTACAGATGGGGATTCAAATGTGTAGTCTTATGCTCACAGGTCCCAAAGAGTTAACTACACCCTCTGATAGCTTGTCCTAACTAAAAGCATTCTATTTACAAGTACTCATTCATGTATTCATTCAACAAACATTTCCGAGTGTCAGGCAATGTGCTAGACACCAGGTATAGGACAGTGAATAGAAGAGGCAAAGCCCCTGCCCCCAGGTCAGTTGGTGATAATGAAGAAGACAACAGAGAGGAAGAGGGGCAAAGTGTATGCGTATGGGGGCGGGGAAGAGGGAGTATCCTATGTTATACAGAGTCAGGAAAGGCTTCTCTATTAATGTGAAGGTCATAGGTAATCGAAGCCCTGAAACATACGAGGGAGTGAGCCATGTTGCAATCTGGCAACAGCGTGTTCTAGGTGCTGAGAATAAGAAGTGCAAAAGCCCCAAGTGTGCCTGATGTGGTGGAAGAGAAACAGAGACCAACATGGCTAGAGTGGGGTGGAGAGAGGAATAGAATGTAAAGCTTGAGAAGAGGGGACTGTGCAGGCTGGCACAGTAGAGGACTGATGGGCAGATCCTAAGACTTGCTTTTCATTCTGGGTGACATGGGGAGCCACTGGAGCATTTTGAGCAGAGCAGTGATATTCTCTTAAGTTTAAGAGAATACCATTGCACTGGCTGCTGTGCTGAGGGCATGGGATGGGGAGAGCCAGAGTGCTAGAGCAGGGAGACTAGTAGGTAACTGCAATAATCCAGGCAAGAGGTGATGGGAGCTGAGGCTAGGATGGTAGTTGTTGTGGTGGTAAGAAGACAGGTTCTAGATGCATCTTGAAAGCAGAGCCCAAAGTAGATATTACTAAAGACTGACTAAGCTGAAACATACCCTATCCAGTCACCTAAATCTTTGTGCAGATCACAAGAAAACTGATGCAGTCCCTTATTTTGGAAGGCTACTATTTCATCATTTGCCCTCCAATTTTAAAAATACAACATCTTCTAAGATCACCACACTGCTTCATGATCAATTGACCTCCCACCAGAAGAGTCTCCCCAGAATGTATCCGGGCCCATCAGACCTAAAGGGGTAGGAAAAAAAAGTTAATTCCAAACTGGGGCTAAACAACAAGGCAGAACATTACCTAACCAGCAAGCTGGGGGCATTTAGATCAAATTCAGTTTAAAATGAACTCATTTCACTCTTCCCCTTAAAAAAAAAATCTCCCCATAAACACAAAGAACTAATCCTCACCATGGCCTCCAACATCCTGGTGAGGGGGCGATTTGTAAGGACTGTTTCTAAAGTAGACTGGTGAAAATTTGTCTTATTTTGCTTTTTAAAATCTTAGCATGGGGAAATATTCTATAATTAAGGCAATTTTAACAATAGTAGATAATAATTTGACTATAAATTGTAAGGAATGTAATGACTGCTTATTCTGGCACCAAAAAAACAAGGCTTTCTGTGAAGTGACTGCCAAGAAAAATGATACTCCCACTCAGACTGGACCACTGCAAGTAGTAACTGCTAACCACATGCTTTACACTGCAGTTTGCAAGGACACAGTGCTTTGTTTTCATCTCCAACCAAACACCAGACTGAAAACTCAATGGAGACAAATGTGTGGTGAAATAGAAACAATAACTGAAGGAAAAAAAAATACTCCAGTGGCTTGATGCTTGCTGGGATGCAGACGTCAAGAGTTTCGGGAACTAAGGAAACCTCTACAGTCCAAAAGAAATCACTTCCAGCCTGCCCTGGAAGACAGAAGCCGAACACATAAGAAAGAAGACTGGCTTTAAGAGGCTTGCAAAAGCCCAGCTGACAAAATAGCTGTGGGAAGAAAGGACTAGCATGAAAAGAATGGCTGGGATGAAGCACAGATAAGAGCCCGACCCAAGCCTCCTGGGGAAGAAGAGGGAAGTGAGTACCTGGTAGAAAGGCTGAAGCAACGAAAAGGAGCAAAGGTAGCCTCGTTTCTAAAAGTGTCTCCGCAGGCACAGCCAAGTTCACAGCCAAGTTCCTGCTAACGTCTGGAACAAACAATGTAAGAAGCAGCAACCATTTGTCTACCAGGATTAAAACAAACCACATGAAATACTAAGCTCTCACTTCCAAGCAAGCCAAGAAAGAGCACCATATTCTAGGTTAAGGGGGAAAAAAAGATACTTTCCTTTTCCTTTTCTTACTTAGGTATCTAAGGAATGAATGTACTAGAAAGTTAGAAGTAAATTAAATAACTTAAAATAAATTAATTAAATTTAAAAAGGGATAGTCTTAGTCTGTTTGGGCTGCTATAACAAAATACCATAGACTGGGTGACTCACAAACAACAGAAATTTATTGCTCACGGTTCTGGAGGCTAGGAAGTCCAAGATCAAGATGCTGGCAGATTTTGTGTCTGGTGAGGGCCTGTTTCCTCACAGACAGCCATCTTTTCACCATAACTTCACATGCCATAAAGTGGCAAGGGATCTTTCTGGGGCCTCTTTCATAAGGCCACTTGTCCTATTCATGAAGGCTCACATCCCAGAGGCCCCACCTCCTAATACCATCCATCACCTTCGGGATTAAGATTTCAACATATGAATTTGGGGAGGACACAAACAATTAGACCATACCAGGATAAATAGAAACATCTATTCCTGGAATAAATACAAAAGTCAAAAATCATGCTTGAACTTGTTTTTGAACCACAAAACACTTCTCGAGCACCTACCATATGCCATGCAATGTGACAGGAATTGGTGATATGTGATCTCTCAAATCATGAATAATAGGGCAAGAAAGGCTCTTTTTTAAAGGTTTAAATAGCTACATGGTCAGAAACTATCCTTAACTTCTCGTGTTTCTGTTCTTATGATTATATATCTAGTTTGGTAAATGTTTAAAAGGGAAACCAATATTCAATTATTTAAACCTGTCACCTCTAACTAGGAACCAATACTCTCCTGCTTCTTGGGACTTCAGGTCAGAATGTCAGTTTCCTAAACTGACCACAGCAGGCAATTCAGTTATTAGTAACTAAATTTAACTTGGATGTTCTAGAGGGCTCAGAAGAGGAGGCACAAAGTAACAAAATCACGAACCAAAAGCTCAAAAGTGAAAAAGCCATCGAATTCATAACATACAGCCTTTAACTCATTTTTTTAAATAAAAAAACAAAGCAGGCCAGGCGCGGTGGCTCACGCCTGTAATCCTAGCACTTTGGGAGGCAGAGGCAGGTGGATCGCTCAAGGTTAGCAGTTAGAAACCAGCCTGAGCAAGAGCGAGACCCCATCTCTACCAAAGATAGAAAGAAATTAATTGGCCAACTAAAAATATATAGAAAAAATTAGCCGGGCATGGTGGCACATGCCTGTAGTCCCAGCTACTAGGGAGGCTGAGGCAGGAAGATCGCTTGAGCCCAGGAGTTTGAGGTTGCTATGAGCTAGGCTGATGCCATGGCACTCTAGCTTGGGCAATGGAGTGAGACTCTGTCTCAAAAAAAAAAAAAAAAAGACAAAGCAGCACATAAAATGATTCCTTATTGATCCAGCACTCTTGGGAAACTGGGTACTCTAAATAGGTAAATGTCTAAGTTAACTGCAATTTCCCTCCTTTTAAGAGCAGTTTTCATATTTCCAAATGAACTCTTTCTAAAATATACTTTCTGAATTTTTAAATCAGAATATACCAAACATGCTTATTTAACACTGTCCTGAAATATACTAGTGCCCTTGGAGGTTACGGTTACAAAGGCGCCTTTGAGCATTCATCCCATCTTAAAAGGTCTCAAACTGCCAAGATAAACAAGTTCTGGGTCTACTGTTCAGCTTCTGGCTGCCCCCACCCTGTTTCACACCAACCTCTTACTTCTCCCAGATGTCAAGTCTTACCTGCATCTAAAAACTACCACTTCTTCCCTTTGACCCCTCCACCACCCTCAACCAGTACCCCTTGCTACTTCTAATCAGCCATGGACTAGGAAACTAGATAACCAAAGCATTTTGTCTTCTCAGGTATAAATCCTATCTACCTAATTTGAATGTAATCTCCTCAAAAGCTTGATTCCCGTTTGACACCTCCTGGAATCCCCAGCACCTGGCATACTGCTCTGCATATAGGAGCTATTCAATGATTGCTGATGATAAATTCTGAAGGTCTTTTCTCCACGCAGAATGCATGGGCTTTATGACAGCTGTTTCCATCATTTAGTTTTTCTGCTTACTTCCACATTCCCAGCTGTGTTCTAGATGGTGGTGCCAGCCAGAAGCCTGGGGATTTACTGTACTTCTATTTCTTGATAAGATACTTGAAGAGAATAAACACATGGCAAAGAGGACATTAAAGCAAGGGATAAAGAGATTTTTTTATGTTATCAATAAATAGAAAGGGAAGAAATATCACCTAGCACACTGACACTTAATCAATAAATGACAGCAACACTGGATTCCTTTCTAATTCTCTCCAAAGTACTCTCAATGTCCTTGTCTTACGTCTCTACCTACAGCAAAGCATCACTAGTTGGGGCTCATATTTGTATTTTGATTTAAAAATATTCTCCCAAGTTTGGCAGATCTTTCTCTTAAATCCAAGTTAGCCAAAATTAACACAAGCATGCATTGAGTCTAAATCAGAGCTCTCATCTGAGACAACACTTTGTGATGAATTTCACCAGAAAATTTAGAATCACAGAACTCAGAGATGGAAGGGACCTCAGTTATCATTTAGGGCAGTGGTTCTCAACTGTGGCTGCTCATTAGAACTACTGGGGAGCTTTTTAAAAAAACACCATGACCAAGCCCCGCCCTCAGAAAGTATGATTTAATTGGTCTGCGATGGTACCCAGGCATTAGTGTGTTTTAAAAGTTCCCCAGGTGCGCTGGGCACGGTGGCTCACGCCTGTAATCCTAGCACTCTGGGAGGCCGAGGCGGGCGGATCGCTCAACGTCAGGAGTTCGAAACCAGCCTGAACAAGAGCGAGACCCCGTCTCTACTATAAATAGAAAGAAATTAATTGGACAACTGACAATATATAGAAAAAATTAGCCGGGCATGGTGGCACATGCCTGTAGTCCCAGCTACTTGGGAGGCTGAGGCAGAAGGATTGCTTGAGCCCAGGAGTCTGAGGTTGCTGTGAGCTAGGCTGACACCACGGCACTCTAGCCAGG
>CAUYRT010098094.1:0-10913 GCA_963574885.1 Lepilemur ruficaudatus
TGGGATATGCTTGAAAAGTAGTTGGGGAGTGGAATTAGGGGTCTCGATAGGGGAAAGGAATTCCTCAAAAACTGATTCATGTGATTAACTGTACACCTCGGTAAATTCACTGAAAATCATTTAATTGTACACTTAAAATGGAGTGTTGGTTGTACACAGATACAGTTGGAGCAGTATGTATGTACTCTATGGACTACTTTGACAGAGTAGGTTTTTGAATGTAACAAGATAAGTCAACTTGAGTGGTAATATATTTTGGGAAATCGGCTCACTACAAATTGTGACTGTAAACATTGTACTGTATCTTGCCTTTTTTGATAATACATTTTAAGTTATTTTCTTAATGATCTTGGGGATTTTAACTAACAGCTTAATTTATAACAATCTAGTGTAGATTAATAGCAATTTAACTTCAACAGTATACAAGAACTTTGCTCCTTCTCTGCCTCAATTTGTGCAACTTTTTTTTAACGCAAATTACATCTTTATACATAGTAACTCCATCAACATAGGTATACAATCATACCTTTATGACTTCATAAAGGTATAATTTATTTTTTTTGTGTAAATTAGATAGGATAAGAGTTAAAAATGATAAATACATTTATATTTTATTTGATATTTACCCAAGTAATTACCTTCACCAAGGCTTTTTATTTCTAGTATCTTTTTTATTTCAACCTAACGTATTCCATGTAGTTTTTCTTGTAGAAGAGGATTATTGATGAATTCTCTTAGTTTTATTTGTTTGTTGTTGTTGTTGTTGTTGCTGATGTTTTATATCTAGGACGATCTTAATTTCTCCATATTTTGAAGGTTGAGATTGCTGGATAAAAGAATTCTTGCATGTCATTCTACTGCCTTCTGTCCTCCATTTTTTTGGTGTGTGTGTGTGTGTGTGTGAGCAGCTGTTATTCTTAATGATGACCCTTTGTACAGCATGAGTTGTTTCACTCTTGCTCTTTTTAAGATTGAGAACATTAATCTTTAAAATATTCTTTCTGTCCCTTTCTCCTTTCTCTGTCCTCTGGGCGCCTGTTATGTATATGTGGTTACCCTTTAGCATGATGTTTCATAAGTCCATAAATCTCTATTTTTCTCAGTTTTTTTTTTGTTGTTTTTTTTCTGACTGAGGAATTTCAGTTGAGCTATCCTCAAGGTTGTTTATTCTTTCTTCTACCAGTTTAAATCTCCTGTTGGATACTTCTAGCATTTTTCAAATTTTAGTTATTTACTTTTCAACCATAAAATATCTGTTTATTTCATAATTTCTCTCACTTTTTTAATATTATCCATTCTGTTATGTACAATAGGTGATTTAAAGTGTCCGCCTAGTATGTCCAACATCTAGCTTTATCAGGGAGAGTTTCTATTGATTGCTTCACCCCCTTGTATATGAACTCTACTTTCTTCTTTCATTTTTATATGTCTCCAAAATTTTTATGAAAAACTGGACTTTTAAAATAATATGTGTCAATTCTGGAAATTAAATTGTCTTCTAAAGGGTTTATTGTTGGTATTATTTGTTGTTGGTCTTCATGTGTTTGTTTGTTTAGTAACTTTTATAAACTAATTTTTTACTGTTTGTGTTCTTTTTCTTGATTAGACACTGATGTCTGTGCTTGGTTAGCTTACTGAGTGTTAAATTTTATCACTATTCTTCAGTGATTTATATGACCATATCATTTTTTTTAGCTACTTTATATGATCAATTGTATTAATTACTTTGCAAGCATTAAACCAGTTTTATATCCCTGGAATATGCTTTACTTGGTCATGATATATAATTAGTTTTATTTCTTGGTAAATTATATTGGTATTATATTGTTGAGAATTTTTGCATATACAGTTATAAGATATATTGGACTATAGTTTTCTTTCTTTCCTTCTTCTTCTTCTTCTTCTTTTCTTCTTCTTCTTCTTCTTCTTCTTCTTCTTCTTCTTCTTCTTCTTCTTTCTTCTTCTTCTTCCTCATCCTCCTCCTCCTCCCCTTCTTCTTTTTAATTAACTGGTACTGTCTTTGCCTGGTTTGGTATCAGTGTAATCCTACCTACATAAAATAAATTAGAATGTATTACCTCCTCTTCTATTTTCTGGAAAATATTGTAGAATTGGTATTAATTTTTATTTAAATGTTTGGTAGAAATATCCAGTAGTGACATCTAGGCCTGGAGATACCTTTTGGGAGAATTTTTAAATTATGAGTTCTATTTCCTTAGTAACTATAAGCTATTCAAACCATCTATTTCATATTGGGTGTGTGGTAGTGTTTGTTCTTTTTGAGAAATTGGTTCATTTCATATAAGTTCTAAAATTTATATGTGTAGAATTGTTTGTAGTATTCACTTATTATCTTATTTTGTCTACAGGGTCTCTAGTAATATTACCAATTTAATTCTTAATGTTGGTGATTTGAATCTTCCCTTTTTTTATTCTTTCTCAATCTTGCTAGAACTTTATCAATTTTATTGTTGTTTAAAAAACAGTGGTATACTTATTTATTTTTTATTTATAATTTTTCTCTGATTTGAATTTGTTTTATTTCACCTGCTCCTATTTGTTTTTCTTCTTCTTCTTGCTATGGATTTGTTTTGTTCTCCTTTTAAAGGATCTTGAAGTGGCAATATTAATTATATTTCCATTTTTTCGAATGTATGGATATAGAATAAAGTTTTTCTATTTCATCAATTCTTTACATGTATACTATAACTTTTAATAGTTGTATTTTAATTTTTATTCAGTTCACTTTTTTTTTTAAATTTGCTGTGAGGGTTCCTTTTTGATCCATGGATTATTTACAATTGATTATTTTGTTTCTAAATGTTTGGAGATTTTGCTGTTATCTTTATATTCTATTAATTTGTAGTTTGATTCCATTGTGGTTGAAGAGCACACTTGGCAGTATTTCAGTCTTATAAATGCACTGTGCTTTGTTTTATGACCCATGATTTATGGCAATAATATAAACACATATGTTTCTATAATATATATCATATATATGATATAATATGTATATCATATCCTGGGCCATAAACCATATATATATGCATATGGGGTATATATACACATACAAAATATAAAATATCATATCTGTTATATACATATATATTACATATGTACATATATATATAAATGAAACGTTCTATGTTTCATTCTTTTACTTTCAACCTGCTTACGTTGTTATACTTGAATTAAATTTTTCTTGACAACCTATAGTTTGGGCATGTTTTTAAATCTAATCTGGAAAACTGCTTTGTGTTTCCATTGCTGTATTTTGACCATTTACGTATAATCTAATTATTGAAACATGAGGTCTTAAGTCCACTATTTGATTTTTTTTCTGTTTATTTCCTGTTTTCTGTTATTCTCTTTTTTATTGTATGCATTTTCCTGTGGGTTACTTGAACTTTTTTTGAATTATCTACAGTACTTGAGTATATCTATTTCATTGCATAACTTTTTTTAGGGGATGCTCTAAATATTTTATTATATATAAATAACTTATGACAATCCAGAGGCCTTACCATTTTACCAGTTCAAAAAAAAGTATAGAAACATTTCCTGTCCCTTTTCTTTCCCTCATTTGCAATACAATGATTTCACCTATTTCTTTTATCTGCATTTAGAACTCCACCAGAAAATGTTATAACTTTTGCTTCAAACATCAAACAAAATTTAAGATATTGAATAGGAGAAGAAAAGTCTGCTATATTGACTTATATATTCACCTATTGTGTTCTTTCTTCATTCCTATGGTTCCAAAATTCTATTTTTCATTACTTCCTTTCTGTGTGGAAAAGGTCCATTAGTCATTTTTATAGCACATCTGATGGGGAGAAATCTTAGATGAACTGCATCTTAGATTTCCTGCATCGGAGAATGTCTTCATTTCTTCTTCATTTCTAAAATACATTTTCATCAGATATAAGATTTTGGAGCGGCAATCATTTTCATTCAGAACTTCAAAATTGTTGTACCACTTCCTTTTGGCCCTGTGGTTTCTGATGAGAATTCTACTGATTTTCTAAAATGGTTTTTTTTCCCCCTACAGGTAAGGTGTTGTTTCTCCCCAGCTGCTTTCAAGATTTTTTCTTTCTGATTTAGGTTTCTGAAGTTTGACTATGTTGTATCTTATTGCCATTTTCTTAGATTTATCCTCTTTGAGATTCATTAGCTTCTTGATTATGATTGCTTATGTATTTTGACAGACTCTGAAAGTTTTCAGGTATGATTTTTTTGAATAATATTTTATTCCTGCCATCTTTCTCCTGTGTTTCTGAGACTCCCATGATGTAAAGTTTAGATCTTTCATTATAGTGCCACAGGTCCCTGAAGCTCTAGTAATTCATTCATTTATTTTTTCTGGTGTATTTTCACTCTGTTATTAAGGTTAGTTAATTTATATATTCTATCTTCAACTTCACTTATTCTTTTTCCTTTTCCCTCCATTTTCCTGCCAAACCCATCTTGTGGTCCCTGTGATCTACAGCTTTGCTAAAATTCACTTATTAGTTATAAGAACTGTTTGGTAGTTTTAGGATCAAGATATCGTCTTATTTCTACAGTTAGGGAGAAAGTATCCAGTATTTTATAATTATGATTTATGAATTTCGAAGAGTCATTAGGGTCAGTGTGGTAGAGAGTGTTAGAAGTGACCCGCGGTGCCATTAAGAAAACAGTCAGATACTGCAAATTGTCTCCCCAAGGCAAAATCTTTACTTCTGATAAGAAGGGCACACAGTGGCGGCAAAAACAGCTAGCCAGTACACGCTGTTGGGAAGTTATTCACATTTTTATCCCTAATACAAACCTAGGGCTGTGTCTCATCTCATTGGCCAGGACTTTGACCACACAATCTTGTCCTTGCCTGATTGGCTAAGACGTGTTGTTGGGGTAAAACGGAGAACAAGGAAGTTAAAGTTAGTAAAAATGTGGATTTTTTGGTGTTGCAATAAAGAAGATTAAGCAAAGGTTACCATTATTGTGTAGTTTGTGCTGTGTGCTAATAATTATGTAAAGCTGGATATCAGACAGAATATTCCTTTGGCAGAAAAGATTAGGCCAGAGTTGTCTCCTCCTACAATTTCCCTCTTTCAGATTAAACTTTTTCACTCTTTTCTTCAGATTTAGTGAGGAGGAGCTGACTTTGGTGTTCTTGGTCTTTTAATAGTAACAACTTGTTTTCATATGGAGGTGGAAGAGGTTGTTTATTTAAGGCTGTTTCTATTAATCTTTGGATTAGTCCTCTAACACGAGGAATAATGCAACATCCCACTAATATTAAGAAACTAAATGTAATATTTAAGGAAGTTAGTAGTGATGTTGTCAGTCCTTTCCATTTTCCAAACCACTGTTCCATGATGCTAGTGAAAGGGTCATCTATCCCTGAGTTTTCATCTAGCTCATTAGCCAAGGTAGTAAGTCCTTGCAGAGCAGAGCTTTGGTGATTGTGTCATCCAGAGCTATGTTGTTAGGGATATCAATGCAGCACTGGCCTCCAATCATGGTACATACTCCACCTTTTCCTGATAATATTATATTTAAAGCCATTCTATTTTACTAGGTCATTTTACTGGTAGGCCCTAGTTGTTCCATTATAACTTTGATAGCAACCCTGGTATAATTTACAAATCTTTGCTGATTATAGTATATGTAGTTGATCCAGTCTACATTTTTATTTACAGTGGACCACCAGAAGAATAAAGATTCAAATCCGGTAGCTATTTGATTTCTAGCTTTGAATTTATTTGGTATCCCTGGGGGACACCAGTAGCATCAATATAAATATGGGGATCAAAAGATCCCCTGGGAGTACCTATTTCTCTTTTTTGTCTGATGTCCCCTTTCCTTAACTGGGAGCTGATGAAATGCCAAGGGATTTCCAATTGCACCAAATCACAGGTGCCACTCCAGCTTACCTCAAACTCCTGGGCTTAAGTGATCCTTCTGCCTCAGCCTCCCCAATAGCTGGGACTATAGGTATGTGCCACCATGCCTGGCTAATTGTTTCTATATATTTTTAGTTGTCCAGGTAATTTCTTTCTATTTTTAGGAGAGACAGGGTCTCACTCTTGCTCAGCCTGGTCTCAAACTCCTGATCTTGAGCAATCCTCCCACCTCGGCCTCTAAGAATGCTAGGATTATGGGCGTGAGCCACTGCGCCTGGCCGTCAATCTTTACAAAACCATGAGATGTCTCCTCAGGGTATGGAGAGGGCAGACTGATCCTGTAGCTTCTTGAAGGTCAGGCTTTCATTGCACCCTATTGTGTTTCCAAGAGACAATGCCTCCTCCTTCTGCCTCCACTGTGTCAAAAGCACAAGTTTCTAGCACTCTGGGAGGCCGAGGTGGGAGGATCGCTCGAGGTGAGGTGTTCAAGACAAGCCTGAGCAAGAGCAAGACCCATCTCTACTAAAAATAGAAAAAAGTTAGCTGGACAACTAAAATATATATAGAAAAAAATTAGCCGGGCATGGTGGTGCATGTATGTGGTCCCAGCTACTCAGAAGGCTAAGGCAGAAGGATCACTTGAGCCCAGGAGTTTGAGGTTGCTGTGAGCGAGGCTGACACCATGGTAATCCAGCCTGGGCAACAGAGTGAGACTCTGTCTCAAAAAAAAAAAAAAAGTGCAAGTTTGCTGCCACTTGACTGATGTCTATGCTCTGCTGGCTTGGTCGGCCAGCCAAGCTGCTGACCTCTGCTTCCTTCTGCAGTCCTGAGCTCTACTTAGTGCACCTCTGTGGAGAGCTCTGCCCCACAGGTCAGGAGATCCCTGAGTGTATGAGGCCATTCTGTTACTAGGGCAGGGTTGGGAGCATGCCTGGGAGCACACTGGCGTGTGGGGGATGGCTGTGGTGGAGCTGGCATCACACCTGGCTGCCCAAACCAGTGCACTGACATCAGGCTGGCAGAGTCCCTCTGCGCAGGTACCTCCAGACCCCACCACGGTTGGGATTTTGGCCTCTACAGTTTTTTTCCTTAAACTTTGCCACACTTCAGCATCTGCTGGGTTTTTTTGTTTGTTTGTTTGTTTTTTTACTTTAGTTTGGGCACTATCATTCCAATATTTGAGCATTAGACCTAGAGGACTATTGGGGGAATTTTATCTTTACTTTTATTTTCTCTAGAGATTTTCTTGCTTGTGTTATTTCCCATCCCAGCTTCCTGGCTGTGCATATATCCTAGTCCAGAGGGTCAACTCCCCTCTTCTTGGAGGTTTCTTACACTTTTGACTTCCGCTTGGTCAGTCTCCGGCTGCTTCCCTAGTGAATTTAGGCACCTCTTAACATTGGAGTGTCTGTATAAACCTCTGACTAGGATCTAGTTCAAGACTAGATACTACTTTCAGTTCTATGAGGCAGCCACAGAACCTCAGATTAGGAATTCACAATCACTTCGTGCCCAGAGCACATCTCACCCTCCAGAATGTCCCCGCCACCAAGGAAATACTTTGTCACCCCTGCATCTTTTCTTACCTCCATCTGTGCATGGAGCTACCTGGTCACCCTGGTTCTTGCTGAGGCCTTTTTCCATGCATTGCTGAGAGTCTAGGTTCATTTACCAATTTGGGGAGTCTCAGTCACCTTGATCCCAAGGGCTGCCACAATGAGGTCGCAGGACATGTCTCCTCCAGGAGTGGGGATCCAGTCCTCTTTCCAAAGGGAATGAGTCATCCCAGACGAGCCCCCAAATTGTTAGAAGTGACCCGCGGTGTCGTTTAGAAAACAGTCAGACACTGCAAATTGTCTCAGCAAGGCAAAATCTTTACTTCTGATCAGAAGGGCGCCTAGTGGCTGCAAAAGCCAGCGTGTGCTGTAGGGAAGTTCTTCACCTTTTTATCCATAATGCAGATCTAGGGCTGTGTCTCATCCCATTGGCCAGGATTTTGCCCACTGAATCTTGGCCTTACCAGATTGGCTAAGGTGTGTTGGTGGGTAAAAGGAAGAACTAGGAAATTAAAGTTAGTAAATGTGATTTTTTTGGTATTGCAATAAAGGAGATTAAGCAAAGTTTATCATTATCATACAGTTTGTGCTATGTGCTAATAATTTTGTAACTCTGGATATCAGACAGAATATTCCTTTCGTTAGCAGAAAAGTTTAGGACAAGGTCATCTCCTTCTACAAGAGGAAGAAGTGCCCTTTCTATGTGAGTCCATATATATAGTTGGGGCTATTTTGTATCGTCACTTTTCTACAAGAAAAATGAGAGAGCTGCCTTCATTCCTGAACAGATGTCCTGAGAAAAGGAATAATGCTAGACAGTACACACAGAAAGGGAATTTGGTGATGTCCCTCTATTTAGATAGATGATAAGCCACTGGACTTGTAACATGCACCACTGATGCTAATAAATTGACAAATTTGTTTATTTCATGTCAGTTGTCAAATTTACTGGCATAAAAGTTTTCAAAATATTCCTGTTTTATCTCATAGTGTTTTCAGAATGCTTGGTGATATATTATCTTTTTATTTATAAAATTGGTAATTTGTGTATCTTCACATTTTCTATAACTTGCATAATAATAAACTTATTAATTTAATAGATATTGCTAAAAGATTTGCTATTAAAAATCTTCCAACTAAGAAAAAGAAAAATCTAGACTCAGATAGCTTCACTGGTGTCTTTTATAAAATTTAAGACATGTATTGTATCAATCCTACCAAAATTCTTATTCTAAAAGAAGGATAGAGTTTTTACCAACTCTTTTTTTTTTTTTAGCAGGATTAGACACATAACAACAATCAAATAGATACATTATAAGAATGGAAATTTAAAAAATTAAAAAGGCATAAGAAAACTAAGATTAATTTTCCATGAATACGGATATAAAAATTTTAATAAAATAGAATATTAAATCCATCAGCATGTAAAAACATCACGACCTAATGGGTATTGTGCAAGGTAGATGTAATGTTAAAATTTCAATCAATATAATTCACCATGTTTAGGGAATAAAGGGAAGATTAGATAATCATAAAGATTATGTGCTTAAGATAATTATATAATCATCTTAGAGAAATTGTTAGACAAAATTCAACATTCGTGAATGATAAAAATTATCAAACTCGGGATAGAAAAGAAAGTCCTCAAACTAATGAAAGGTATCTAAGACAAATCTATAGCTAAATTCATACTTAATGACAAATGACTGAATTATTTCTTCATCATTTTAGGACTTTTTACATGCACCACTGATGCTAATAAAGGATGCTCACTTTTACCATTTCCATTCAACGTTATACTGGATATTCTAACTCATACTATAAGGTTAGAAGAAGAAAAAATACATACATTAGAAAGGAAGATATAAAGTTGCCTTTATTCACAGACAACATGATCCTGTATGTAGAAAATCTTATAGGAACCATTAAATAGTGCTTAAAATTAATAATCAGATTTAGTAAAGCTGTAGAAGAACACAATGTTCAAATGATGGGTTTGACAGGAAAATAGAGGTGAGAGAAAAGAATCAGTGAGGTTGATGATAAAATAATAGACATTACCTATTCTTAATAAGAGAGAGCAAATAGAGCAGAAAAAATAAATGAATGAATGGAGCCTCAGCGACCTGTGGCATTATAATAAAATATCTAAACTTTACATCATAGGAGTTTCAGATGGACAGGAGAAAGACGGCAGGGATAAAATGCCATTCAAAGAAATCATGCCTGAACCCTTTCAAAATCTGGCAAAAGACATAAGCATACATAATTTAGAAGCCGAATGAATCTCAAACAGGAATAACAGACAAGGAAACGGACAAGATACATCATAGTCAAACTTCAGAAAACTAAATCAGAAAGAAAAAATCTTGAAAGCAGTTGGGG
The DNA here is from genome assembly GCA_963574885.1 of Lepilemur ruficaudatus. Lineage (NCBI taxonomy): Eukaryota > Metazoa > Chordata > Mammalia > Primates > Lepilemuridae > Lepilemur > Lepilemur ruficaudatus. The sequence continues at coordinate 9,830 of CAUYRT010098094.1, forward strand.
AGAAACAACACCTTACCTGTAGGGCAAAAACAATTTGAAAATCAGTAGAATTCTCATCAGAAACCACGGGGGACAAAAGGAAGTGACACAACAATTTTCAAGTTCTGAATGAAAATGATTGCCACTCCAGAAACTTATATCTGCTGAAAATGTATTTTAGAAATGAAGAAGAAATGAAGACATACTCAGAAGCAGGAAAACTCTTGTAAGTGAACTTGTCACCATCATATGTACTATAAAAGAAAGGCTAATGGAAGTTTTCTAAACAGAAAAGGAACAATGGACGAGTTAACTCATTTGAAAATCATTTTATTTAATTTCATGAAATCAATGCTATCTTTTCTTTTTTTTTTAATGCCTTGTATTTTTGTCCCGTTTATGTAAGTTTTGTTTACTTAATGGCATATGGTTTTCCTCTTTCTTTTTTCTCAAAATTTTATAACTTTATTAAACACATTTAGGGCTAGTACATATTGATATTTTAAGTCACATATGTATGTTGTGATAAAAAGTTTGAGATTTATTTATTGTCGTTTTTCCAAAATGAGTTGTTAAAAGATGATCCTTATCCTACTAACTTGGCACTTGTGTCAAAAATCACCTGACCCTATGTGTGGGTCTGTTGCTGAATTTATTCTTCTTACTCATTGATCTATATTTCTGTCCTTAGGCAAGTAACAAATTCTCTGAAATACTATAGCTTTTTAGTATATATTGTCAAAAGTATTTGGTTATTCCTTATAGATTAATATTCCCATACAAATTCTAGAACTAGCTTGATAATTTCTATCAAAATAAAATACTGGGATTTATTGTATCTACAGATCAGTGTCAGGAAAATGATGTCTTAGTAAAACTGAATCTTCCAATCCATGAACTTATTTAGGTCATTTATAATTTATCTCAGCAATGTGTGATCATTTTCAGCATAGAACTCTTTTATATAATTTTTTTTTCTTTTTTATTGGGGGAAAACTACAAAGCATTTACAGTATAATGTTTACAGTCACAATTTATAGTGAGCTGATTTCCCAAAATATATTACCACTCAAGTTGACTTATCTTGTTACATTTAAAAATCTAC
>CAUYRT010098098.1:0-20628 GCA_963574885.1 Lepilemur ruficaudatus
GGTCTGCCGTGTAGCAGGCCCTGACATCACTGCGTGCCAGTGACACCGCCAGGAAACGGGGCTCTGAAGCACAAAGGACAGGTGCCTACCTAGCATTAGGGGTGTGGGTATGGGAAGGAAGGGAGAGAAAGTGCCCTGGAAGAGGTGACATTTGAGCTGATTTCTTGAAGATGGGACTAGAATTAACTGGGAAAGAAGGGAAAAGGACGCTCCAATCAGAGGGAACAGTTTCAGTGAGCTTTGGAAGGGAGCGTGCACGGTGTGGTTGGCGACCATACATAATTTGGGCTGAGGCAGCGGGGTGTGAAGTAGAGGGGTGGATGCGGAGGCCAGACGGGCTGCAGGGGTGGGGAACCTGCGGCCTCGGGGCCACATGTGGCCTTGTGGATCCTTGAGTGCGGCCTTTTGACTGAATCCAAACTTCACGGAACAAAATCCAAAGGATTAGATTCAGTCGAGGGGCCGCACTTAGGCATCTGGAGGGCACATGTGACCTTGAGGCCACAGGTTTCCTACCCCTAGAACTGGCTTTGTTCCTTGATGTCTGAAATTCCTTATGCTTCTTTTTTATTTTTTTTTAAGGTCAGTCATGGAGAACTCTTTGGTAAGATTGAGTGGAATTTTTGGCCACACATCTATATCCTCTTCCTGAAATCCCCTAATTTCCTATTTGAATATTGTCTTACTGGGGTGGTAACTGCTAAGGATGTCCCCAGAGGATCCTTCTGCTGGCCTCCTGTCCTTGCCCAGTACAGCCATAGAGTGGGCAGGTGGCATAGGCTCAGTCGCTCTGTCAGTTGGGTGATTCGAGGACAGAAGAGACCACTGGAGTGAATTCCTTCCTGTGGTGGCTCCCTCGCCAGACCCCTTCCTCTGTAAGTTATTCCTGTAGTGTCTGCTTCTGGGTTCCTCAGAAGGGCCCTGGCTCCTGCTGGTTTCCAGGTGTGGCTGTTTAGACTTCTCTTTGATTCTAGGAGCACCCCATAGTCTTCTGGAAAAATTGTCTTTGAGTGAATCACAACCAGTTGCTGTTGTTTGTGCCCAAAGAACCCTATAAACGTAGGAAATGTCCAAAGGCCTTAACACCAGAGTTTAAAGACTAATCTCACAGCCTTTCCTACTGGTATGAGAGGGACACAGGGAGAGAACACCAGGGAATTATTTGCAGAGATGGAACAAGGACGTTGTGGAAGGGGCTAAGGAAAATAGATCCCAGGAGAACAAAGTTTGCTGGCTTGCCAGTATTGCTGCAGGCTGGTCCTGCTCCTAGGTCTACCTGGAGCAGGTCAAATGAGCATCAGGTAGGTGGGGGCAGTTCCTGTGTACTTACAATTATAGTCCTTGCTCAGATGACACTCAGGACTCTGACGATACTTAGTGATAAAAATAATAATAGTAAGTATTAATGTGACACTTATATAATGTGCCAGACACTGTTATAAATGTGGTATATATATCAACCCCTGTAATCCTCATAAACATACTTTGATGTAGGTACTATTATCATCTTATAATCAATTATTATTATATTACATCTATCTACCTATCAACAGGTGAGAAAACCTCAAGGAGAGGTTTTAATAATTTAGCCAAGTCATACAACCAGAAAGTGGCAGGCTGGGATTCTAATCAAGGCAGGCTCGTTACAGTGTGGGTGTTCTCCCCTCCAGTTCTGAATCTTAGCTCCACCTCTTCCTGGCTGGGCCAGTTCGTTAACCTCTGTGGCCTCAGTATCTTCATTGACAGAATGGGAGTAATAATAGTTATTTGTCTAGCATTAGGTAGCATGTAGTAAAACGCTTCAGGTAGTGCCTGGCACAAAGTAAGCACTATATAAGCGTTTTCTAGAAAACTTGTTTTGCAATGGACACTATAAAGAAGACTGAATGTATATGCTTTGTAAAGATAAGTGCAGAAAGAATTGTGACTCTATCCCTGTCCCTATGCTTTGTAGATGTCTTGTGGTTCTTTACAGAAAGGGCATGAAGTGATAAACAGTCATTGACATTGTTCCCACACTCATTTGGGGAGATAAGGCCAAAGTACAGTTTATTTTAAGGACATGAGTCTAGTGTGTAAGGATAGATAACACACCACCCCCAACAGGAGCAAAGTGTGACAAGCCTCCCCGGCAGGGGCCACAGGTGAGCCGGGCTCGGCTCTGCTTTCTACTTAACCATTCTGAACCTCGGTTCCTCATCCATAAATGGTAACTCATAATGATGCCTGCGTCTCTGGGTTGACCTGGGGATTAAAGAAGATCATTCATTCATTATTTCTGCTGGGCATTAAGGATGCAAAGACTAAGAAAAAATATGTCCTACCTTTGCAGAGCTTACAGTGCCACGTGGAGACAGCAAGTAAATGGTTCTCAGGTAAGTTCAATGCTCTGACAGAGGCAGGTGTTGGTGTGTGGAGCCTGTGGTGGGTGGAAGCCTGGTTTGGGGTACGGAGAAATCTGAGATCAAGAGTTGGCTCTTGAGAATATATATGATAAAGCTGAGCCTTGAAGGGCATTCTGAGCAGATAAAATAAGTGCAGAGAAATGGAGTTGTGAGGATTTGGAGCATTTTTGGAGAATTTCAAGTAATGCTTTAAAGGTTTAGAGTTTGAATTGGGTTGTGGCAGGCAAGGCTAATGGATGAAGAATAGCAATAATAATAACAGCTAACATTTAATTGAGCATTTACTATGTCCCACGCACAGAGAGTTTTGTTTGTATTATCTCTCTCTCTCTCTCTTTTTTTTTTTTTGGTCTACAAAATTTTATTTTATGTGTTATACAGAAATTAAACTGTCAATTGTCCATTGCTATTACACTTTGAATGAATTCAGGGCAAGATGCCTTCCAAAGGATATATCATAGGCAGAGGAAATAGGTAATTATTGCTGTAATTTTTATATTTTGTATTATCTCATTTTTAATCCTCATAACTTCTCTATGCAGTATGTGATATTTAGTATCCATGCCTTACAAATGAGGAAACTGAGGCTCAGAGAACTTAAACGACTTGCCCAAAATTACACAGCTAGTGAGTGGTGAAGTGGGATTCCTGCTTAAGCCTTCTGGATCTAGAGTTTATCCTAAAGGCTAAAGGAGCCATCAGAGGACCGTAAGCCTGATGTGTGGGATATGACATAATTTGATGTGCATTTTAATGGTACCTTTAGCTTAAAGCAAAGGAAGAGTTTGAGGGTAGGGGATGGGGGCAGGCTTAAGGCAGGGGACCGTCCGGAGTCTGTTATGGTGAACCAGTGAAAAAAACACTGAGTACTGAATTCATGCCGAGGCAGGAGGGATGAAGAAAGGAAAGAGATTTGAGTGACACCCGGGCCATGGATTTGCCCACTGTTGGCTGGCTGGGTGTCAGCAAGCCTGCATGGTGAGGGAAAAGGGGGAGTCGGGGATGATCTGCAGGTGTCTGGCCTGAGTGAGCAGGTGCATGGGAATAGAGGATGAAGGGAAGGTTTGGACATGTTACCTTTAAGGTCCCAGTGGGACAGTCAGATGGACATGTCCAGTAGACAATTATGTGAGTCTGGAATGTAGGATGGACATCTGGGATAGGGATACACATCTCTGCTCTGTAGTTACATGACATTGGCCAGAGAGAAGAGCAGAAGCACAAGGAAGAGCCCATGGGGGCTGAGGCTGGGGGGAGATGGCACAAACTGGAGGCCTGCAGATTGTATCCAGGCTGCGGTTTCTTTGTTTTGCTTACAGTATTAAAACATGAAAAACAATAGTTGCCAACATTTGAAAAATTGGGAATCTTCCCATCAAAATAAGATTTGTGGGTGTTCTTAACAAGTTGGGTGATATGACAACCTGATACCCACAGATAAGGGACAGCAGTCAGCTTGTGTCCTCTGTCGGCTGGGCTGGTGCTCTCCAACTTGTCACAGTGGCCAAGTGTCCTTTGATTTCAGGCACCTGCTTGGCACCTGCAGGTATTTTATTTTGTGACCCCAGATTCAAGGTTTGAGAAGAGGACACAGGATTTCATAGGAAACTAAACATGAGTAGTCAGGCAAGTGGGAGAAGACAGAGCAAGTGGTGTTAGGAAACTGCAGGGGCAGGGGAGGTTGGTAGTGACAAATGCCGTGGTCAGGTAAGTTTGATGCAGAGTGGGAGGTGTCCTTTGGGTTTGCTCACCTGGAAGCAGCCTTACCAAAAACACTGAGTAGGGTATTAGGCTAAGAATTGTAGGAAAAGAAGGAAGGGTAAATGTAGAAAATAATTTGAAGAAGCTGTGATACAAAGAGGAATATGCAATTGGGAAATTTTGTGTGTGTGTGTGTGTGTTTTAATGTGAATGACTCAAGCATATCCGTATAAGAATGTACATGATATAAAATAAGATAGTACTTTATTTGTCCTTCACCTACATTTTATAAGAACTACAAGAAGTCCGGTCTTAAATTTGTTTGGCAGATCATCCTAAAAGAAGTGGTTGTTCTTATCAAAACAAAACTCTTTGCGTTATAGAATGGGACGTGGTGCTTTTCATATGTCTGTGCAAAGACAGCCCTGCCGACTTTAAACCTTGCCAGTGTTAAACACATTTGTGCTAGTTTAATATGTAAGCAACAGTGCCTTAAAATAGGCAGTTTTATATTTTAACAACTGCAGTTTAAGTGGAGCAGCGTCCATGTGGTGATTTGTTACCTGCATTTACTTGTGAGTGTGTCCATTTCTTTCAGTGTTTGCCAGGTAGAATCTATGTGATGATCTTATCAACCGGCATCATTTCTATTGCAGTCTGGGATAGTGTACCTTTATTGATTTTATGTCATATCCCAGTTTTTCCATTTACTTTTTTGTATTTGTTTTATGATAAAATTTGAGCCAATCAGTAAGTTGTACATGGGCATATGTTAGAACTTACCTATCTTGTCTTTGATAAAAACTGTCCTAATCAAGGAAAAAATGTATCCCCCCCCGCCATTCTCAATGGCTGAAAAATTAGCTACTTTTCTTCCGTGGTGAGCACAATTTCAAAAATACATTTGTTGTGGTTTTTGTTTTCTCTCAGTTAATGCAATGGGCAACAGAGACTATAATTTGACATGGAATAGAAGCAGCCAGCAACTAAGCTGTGTTGCACATGTCAACCAACTCATTCATTTTTTAATTATTCCAACAAATAATTTTAAAGAACTTATTATGTTCTAGGCACTGGAAATACAGGCGTGTATCAGACAGACAAAAATCCCTGCACTCATGGAGCTCATATTGGAGCGGGGAAGCAAACAGTAAATAAAATAAAGAAATATACACACATGTCTATATATGTCTAAATATATTTTAGGGAGTGATAAATCTAAGGATTAAAAATAAAACAAGGAAGGGGATAGGAAATTGTTGGGAGGGTGTTGACAATTTAGATAGGGTAACCAAAGAAGGTCTCATTGAGAAGAGATCATTTGAGTAGACACCTGAAGGAGGCGAGGGCTCACACCATGGAGTCACCTGGGGATAGGGCATTCCAGGCAGAGGGATCAGCCAGTGCAAAGGCCCTGAGGCGGGATGTGCCTCATTTGGCATGATTAAGGATACCAGGGAGACCATATACCAGATGGTAGTGACAGAGGGTGAGAGGAGTAGGAGGTGAGATTGGACACGTAAAGTGGAGGAAGGGTAAAATTTGGAGTAAAATGGAAGCCACTGGAGGGTTGAACATAGGAGTGACACGGTGTGACTTACATTTTAATAGAATCTCTAGCTAAAGGATTCTCAGCACCCCCCCCCTTTTGCCATGCCCCGCTTTGTAGTCTGGGATAACCAATGGACCCCTTTTCAAAATATCACTTTTAAATGCAAAAAGTAAAAGCCATAAGATATAAAGGAATCCAATTGTATTGAAATATAGTTATCAAAATAGTAAGACTAATTTGTGATTTAGCAATGTATGTGCTTCTTTATTAATTCATTAAAGACTAATAAAATCTAGCAGTAGGTCTATAACTACTGTGATTCCAAAATAATGAACATAAATGTTATTTTGAGACATCTGCAACAATTCTGGTAGGGTATGAAATTATTCACTTTTCCATTGGTATGAAGTCATAAGTGCTGCTGATACATAGTACCTCGGGCCAATGTCTGCATTTCTAGTGGAAGTAATCCCTAAATTTCAGTTAGAGATTAGTGAAAATAAAGATTTTTTTCCCCATCTAAATTCAAGGACTTCCTGAATTCTCAATACAGACCCCTACTCTGACTGTTAGGTAGAGAACAGATTAAATGAAATGCAAAAGAGTAGCGTAATGAGCAATTGAAGTGTTGCCGGTGTTTCTGTTCTTGTCTGTATTTCAGTCGGCACTAGTGGAATTCCCTGCTTACCATTTCAGATCACTGGAATTCCTAGGGGACTGGAGTATCCGATGGCAGCTCCTAATTTTTTAGGTGTCCCAGGACAGCAGTAACTCCAAGAGGTCTTTATATTTCTCTGGCTGGTTCCCTGTGGCTAAATTGTTCGGGGGTCTGAAGTATGATCCTCTTATATCCTCAGATTCTCTGTATGGCCACGGGCAATCCATTCTCCTCTCCCAGGGACAGTACCCACCTTGGTTATTCCTAGTTCACAAAGACATGGAGAGTTTTTTCTATTCTAAAAAGAAATAATCTATATAAATATCTCCAGCTTGTAGAACTACCTACTGTAGCCCAACTCCACTATTTTCTGCTCTGTCCATACCACAAGCTTTCTTGCCTCTGTGTCTTATGTGTTCTTTCCTCTCTTTGAAGAAGAGCCTTCCTGCCCTTACCTGTCTCCTTTGCTTGTTCGTATTTGACCTCAAGGCTTAGCTCCAGGTGCTATCTGTTCATGTAGCTGTCCCTAACTCCCTGGCCCGAAGGACTCTTTACCTCCTCTGAACTTTCGTGAAACCTTCTCTGTAGCTTTCCCTGTGTTCCCTGACTTTACACCTTGCAGTGCAGTTATTTGTTATTAATAATATTTACCCTGCTATATGTTCTTCTAAGCTCCTATAAGCTCTGCTTTCGTCCTTCGTCATTCCTAGGATAGCGCCTACCATACAGCAGCCGTGAGCGAACAGCAGCAGCTCCTGACTCCTGACACTGGGCCAGTGCTCTGTGTGGCTCTTTCTCATGCATATCTGTGAGTTCACTTAGCTTCTGTCTCACTCGCCCTTCTCCCCTGCCCAAATGCTGACTAAAGCTGCTTATGAACTTTTATTTTTCCAAATAGAAATAACTATTTTCATAAGTATTTTATAATACCTACTTATTTAAAGAAATTCACACAATGTTGAGTGCTATAGAGTAGAAAGCAAAAATCACTGCAAATTCTGTTATCCAGAAAGAATGCATGTAACATTTTGGTGTATAGTCTTATAGATATTTTTTTCACTCTAAAAAATCAGACATTTTATAAAGATGGACTCATGCCAAAATTGCATCATAATTATTTTCCTTTTTTTACTTAACATACTGTGTCTGTTTTCTATGGCTCTAAAAGCAGTCAAGCATCGTGGTTAAGAAAGTGGCTTTATTGTTTGGGTTCGAATTATGGAGTTGTCGCTTTATTACTGTTGACTCCAGAGAGTTAGTTAACTTCGCTGTTTATCAGTTTCCTCATCTATAAAATGAGTGCAATAAAAATGCTGCTTGTACAAGTGTTGTAAAGATTAAATAGATTCAGACATGTAAATACTTAGCACAGGGCCTGGCTCAGTGTATGGGAGCTGTTACTGTGATTATTTCAGCAATTTTAATGCCAAAGAGTATTCATTGCATGGCTACTCCCAATCTATTTACTTATTCTCCTACTGATGGACATTTCGGTTACCTTTGACTTTTTACTCTTACAAATAATCAGTTATGCGGTGAATATCCTTGTGCATACATCATTGAACACTTATCCACTTCCTCAGGATGTGTTCCAAAATGTGAAACTGGGATTTTGTGATACACATTGCTGCAGTGCCCTTCTAGAAGGATTTCCTTTACCCAGTCTACACTGCTATTATCATTGCCCAGTGTGGTTTTTCTCTGTGCCCTCCAAAGATGCTTGCTTTCAGTTCCTCTTTCTGACAGTGTGTTAGTGCAGTCGTTGGTATGTCAGACATTTAAAACATGGAGACAGATGAGGCTGGTGCAGGGTCTCAAGTCCCCACTTGGGCTGATTTGCTTGCCTGTTTCCTGGTTGTAGCCTGAGCCTCTGTCTCCTGCTGCCCATATTGTAGGAAGACGACGACAAGGTGGATGGGGCCAGGGCAGTTCATTCCCGGTAGCAGTTGTGTGGGCCACTCAGTGTGACTGCAGAACACTGTCAACACTCAGGTAGAACCAGGCTGGGGTGGTGTTTCCTCCTCTGTGGTGCACACCCTTCCCCAGGGTAGCTCCTGGTCTCTGTCTCTGTTTTCCTTTCTGTGGGCTCTTTTGGGAAGGTGACACAGCTGCATTCCTGCTGCCTCCCCTCTGTTCCCCAGGGGAGGTTGTCTAGAAACACAGAACCCAAGGAGAGGAAGGTGGCATTTAGTTACTCATGCATCAAGCCTTTGGGATTTCTGGAGATGGGATTGCATTTACTCATTCTGAATAGCCAAGAGAAATATAATTTATACCTTTCAAAAATAATTTAGAGGCTTTGCTTTAAAAGCACTTACTGATTTGTCCCTGAATATATTAGACCGTGAGAAGTTTTCATTTTCTTTTTGGGACAGATAAAAAAATAATGTTAATTCAAGGATTCGTCCTATTAACTTAAGGTACTTCTTGAAATTTGATAATTTAGGAAAAGTAGTTCAGGGATAATCTTAGTAATCTACTGTCTGTATCTGCTGGCAGATGTATGGTTTTGATTGCTTTGGATTATAGGATTTAAATATCATAAAATTTTTCTAGCATACTAAATCCAATTATGGCAGTCTGATTGTGATATTTTAATTTTATTTAAGAAAAAAAAGCACTGGGTGACAATTGTCATGAATTAAGCAAGATAGAAGTAGGGTTGAATTTCACCTTCCTTTATTATTCATTTAATTTCATTACTCTCTGATTTTATTGAAAATTGGCAAAACTGTGAAACTGACATGTATGTGCCTTTTTCCTGGGACATCAGTGCGTGTCCACAAGACTGGAGCTTTGGTCAGGGGTGGATGTATCTAGCAGGAGCAGTGTTGCCTGCAGAAAGTGGTAGCAGGTTGTACATTTGAAATGAGGTTAGTGCATGTGCACAGCGTGGCGTTCTGGCACTGAAAATGTTAGAAAATTTAAGACAGACTGTCTTAGAGAAAATCACTAACCTTTAGATTCAAACTGTATGAAGCATACTTTGAGTTTCAACACAAGGTTAAACTTGCTTTTACCTTTCCTTATTTTAAGAGTTTTGGTTGTCTGACAATGGAAATGCCATGACTGAATTCTAAAACAACAAGTGTCGGGGGAATATCCTCAGCCCCTGTCAGCAGATGAAGTGTTAGTACAATTTGTCATTCCAAGCTTTCTGAGCTTTTAGCTTCCAAACAGGTGTCTAAGGTCCTTTTACTCTACCTATAGGACATTGGTTCTCAACTAGGGATGGTTTTTCTTCCCAAGGGACATCTAGCAGTATCTGGAAATATTTTTGGTTTTCACAGCCTTGGGAGGGACTGTGCTACTGGCATCTACTGGGTGGAAGCTAGGGAGGCTGCTAAACATCCTACAGTGCATAAAATGGCCCCCACAAGAATTACCTGGCCCCACAATGTCAATAGAGCTGAAGCTGAAAAACTCTCCTGTAGAAGTTTCCAAGGTCAAGGATGTCTCCAGGAAAGCTGGCTGGCTACCAGGAGCATGTTCAAAGGTGCTGTTTCCCTGGTAAGCTTATTAGAGGTAGGAGTTGGCTCTCTCTCAGCCTTGCCACTTCAGAAAGTCACTCTCAGGTGTCCCAGAGCTGATCAAACTCTAGGAGGTTAACTTGCATGGAAACTCACAGGAAACTGCATAAATAAACCTCTTCTTGTCTTACTAAGTTCCACTAATAAACAGAATTAGTGGCCAAAGTGGACATTTGTGTTGACTACAGAGATCATATGCTCCCTATCAGCAAGATGCATGGAAATCCAAATCACCAAAGGTTCCTCTGGTAGCCTGGAGTCAGAAAAAGGGGACCTGTTTTGGATGTTTAATGGTACCTGAAACTGTGAGGTCTTGCCACTTAAAACCCCATTCTTGAGATGTCCCACCATCAGGGTGGACGTGCTGAATCTTCAGGATAAGACCCTTCTTCTTTAGCCACTGCTGGGTTGGGTCTTGGGAACCAGCTTCCATATTTCACACCTTTCTTCTCTGCTTCCACTACTGACAAACTACCTTTCATTATCCATATTGATCTTTTTCATTAATTTACTCTGTAGTCTTGTTGGCTCAGGGGAGAGGAATTGTTTCAAAAATATCTGTCAAGCACCACTGTATGACAGGGATAATCAATATGAAGATTGATATTAGGACACTGTCCCTAACTGGAGGCTTTCTCAGTCTAGTGGGTAGCACTGATGTGACAACATTTCAGAAGACTATGGGCAGGACAGTGATGGGGACACATGGGATTCTCTGCGTGCACGTACAGAGGACACAGAGCTATCCTTCAGTGTCACTTGCAGCATCTACTTTGATCTATCAGGCACTGATTTTATAGTTTTTGGAGGGCGATCTTATCCCTGTGATTCCCAGTCCTGGGAGAAGCAGGGGTGGGGAACTTGTAGCCTCAAGGCCACTTGTGGCCCTTCAGATGCCCAAGTGCAACCTCTGGACAGAATCCAAACTTCACAGAATAAATCCCTTCATTATAAAAGGATTTGTTCTGTAAAAGTTGGATTCAGTCAAAAGGCCTCACTCAAGGATCCAAAAGGCCATGTGGGGTCCTAAGGCCTTAGGTAGGGACTATGTGCTGTCCGTGGGTTCTGTTCCAAGAATGGATGTCAGGTCTCTGGATGATGAAAGAGTCCAATGTGCCACTTAATCTTCACCTTTTCCCTCTCAATAATGGAGGCAGTCATTTCCTACATTTTTGAATGCCTGCAGCCAACCCACCGGGAAATACAGCCAGGGTGGAGAGGTAGGGCTATAGAGTGCAAGGATGATGCAGAGTTATTTTGAAGAGAGGAATTCTGCAGAGGGTAGCAATACTTGAGTGAACTTGATGTGTTTTTCCAGGATCCTGCTGAATCACTCAGCAAAATCAGAAACCTGTTAAGTGCTAAATCACAAACAATGCACCTTTCTTCTGAACGGGCCAACACTGGTCAGGACGGTAGGAACACAGAGAAACAGAAACGTTGGATGGAGTTAAGCAGAAGGGGAGAATACGTTGGACGTACACATTTTTCTTCCCCAAAGCGTGCTGGTTTGGGTCATGTTCTGTCCACTTCCCCCAATCCTTCCTTGACCTCCCCAACAACTAAGAGGGATCTTGATTTCCCACACTAATTGGAATCAGGCAGACCTACCTGAGTTTGAATCCTGGCTCTGGTACTCCTTAGGTGTGTGACTTTGGACAAGTATCTTCTCTGAGCCTCAATGTGCTGCCGATAAAAATGGGACTAATAATACTTAGCACTTAACAGTGGTTGAGGAGAGAGGAGATATATGCAAAACTCCTCTGAAGTTTCCTGGCTTCTTGTGGGGACGTTGAAAATGCTAGTTATCATCTTACGTTGAGAAATCATACTTAGGATGGGAACGCTCTTAAAGGGGTGTGAGTTGACATAAATTCACAGTAAGAGGCATTGACTAGTGTTACATCTTTCCTGAAAATCCAGTTTTTGGATAGCAATCATGGTGATGGAAAATGGGGCAAGGCACAGGAATTCTGAGTTTTGTGGGGTGGCCGGGGGGAGAGAAAAGGACAGCCTGGGCTGGCATTTATTCTTCAGACATTGACTAAAGGCCCACCAGGTACCAGTGTCTGTATACAGGATGCACTTGGCTCACCTCTCAGTGTGTCCCTGAGCCAGCCCTGACCTTTCTGTGGTGATCTAGTGTGATGAACTTCTAGGCAGTGCTTGGGGTTTCTTAGAAGTACTGCGGAGCCTAAGTACTTTGTTATTTTTTTTCTTCAGTAATTAATATACTGATATCAAAGCTGTTTTCAGTTAATTATCTCCCAGCCAGATTAATCTTACCTTCCCTTAAAATGTGCCACAGTAGGAAAGGCATCTGACAGGGAAAGGAAGACGTATATGTGTATTATATCCTTTTAAAAAGGTGCTGCAACATTTCTGTGTTTCACTGGAATGCACGTATCTGAGGCTGAGCCAGTGGTTTGCTACTGGGAGATTGTAGAGGAGGGGAAGGAGGAGGAGCAGGAGGAAGAGGAGGAGAAGGAGAAGGAAAAAGAGGAGGGGATTTTGGCTCCTTGTAAATAAAATTGATTTTATTTACTCCTGTTGAGATTTTTTTACCTCCTCTGCTAAGAGTTCCATCTCAGAAGTTCAGTTTGGGTGGAGCTGCATTTTACTTCCAGATCTTTCTTCATTATCATCTGTCTCTGCTATAGGTGGGAATTTACCACCCTGCAAAGCCCGAATGGGCTGAAGGATTGCTCTGCCTGCTGGGACTAACTCAGAAACTATGTTCCTGCTTCGCCTCCCACCCCCTGCCCCCTCAGTGTTGTTAGGACACCATGACTTGTTTATTTGGTTTCGGGCCTGTGAGCTCTGGGGGTTTGGGAGTAGGCGCTGCATCTGGTTTGTTTTCCTAATGCCTAAGATTACTCCCAGCAGATCTTAAACCACAATGACTGTTTGTTTAATGACTGATATAGCCAGAGGCACTTCTTTCATGTCTTTTGCTCCGAATCAATATGTTTTTCTTCTTCTTTTTTTCCTCCCCCTTTTGCACCTGGCGCTGATTGGAAAACATGAAAATCAATGGATGGATGCTTAGATGCTAGTATGCATCAGTGGGAATGCCTCGACATGAGACAGGACTTAACCTGGATGGGAATTGGCATTTTTTGCTTTCTTCAAATTATTCAGAGAGAGAAATTGAAATTTGTCTTTTTGTTTGTTTTAACACAGACTTAAAACACCCCCCCCCACACAAATTAACCACAGGATTCTGTGCTAGTACCTGTAGACATTTCTGATGTATGAAATATAACAGTGGGAAAATAAGGCAAAATTGAATTTGGCCAGCCTTTGAGATCTATTGATTTCAAATTAGAGCAGCAGTGTTAATTCTATTAGAGCAGTAACACCCAGAAGTTGTTCTCTGAGATGGATTAAAATGTGTTCATTTAGAAGCTTGTAAGTATATCATTGATGAGTGAGCTGGGAGAATAACACTCCTATAAGAAACTGTATAGAAATGAGTGACTCTGTCTAATTCTAGTGCCTGGTTTTATCTTCGGCTGTGTCACTGGCATGTGCCAGTGGAGAAATCCCAAGCATTCCACTATAGTCGAGTTACGAGAGTTCTGAAACCTATCCACATCTCTGTGTAGCCACCTGGCCCATGGGAGTGATGGTTCCACAGGGGGAGAAAGACCACCTTCTGCATGAGAAATCACTGGGGCTCTCAAATTTGGGTCTAATCTGATGTGCCCAGACCACAGAGTCTGAGAGTGTCTTGAGTGTATTTCCTCCTTGGAGTTCCAACTTGGCTGATGTTTTTTTCTGCAGGTGAGAGTGATTTTCCAGCAATTGCTTTGGCCTGTACAACCAGAGAACTGGATTCTCCTCTTCTTTTTGGCCACTAAATGCCTATGTGCACCACACGGTCCAGTGAGGGGAGAAGGGTGGAGCTTCTTGGATGATGATGGACGTCCCATTGGGCAGGATGAAGGCAGAGCGTGTGTCATCACCACCTCAAGGGTAAGAGTAGCCTTTCTCTTTTTAATTTTCTCCGGTACATGTTATTTAAACAAGGAAGAGGAGAATGAACCTTATGGTGTAGGGACAAAGGTGCAGGGTAGACACCAGGGAGCCTCTTCTGATTGTCATATCCACTGGGCGGTTGGGATAGACAAGTAAAGGGAAAAGCATCAGGTGAGAAGGATTGGATTGGAGTTGTGTTAAGGGACACCACAGGCCACTCTAGAAAACTCTATAGTCCACATTCCCTTCTCCTCCCTTTTTTGACATTTATGATTCAGACTTGAGAGAGTGACACTGATATGATTGTGACTAGATTCCTTTTGTGTTCATATGAGCCAGTCTGGCTTAAAATGGGTGTCATGGAGCAGGAATCGGTCAGTCTGGCTCAGGTCACAGACCAGGTAGCTTATAGGAAGTACATGGCCCAGAAGCACATCTGTGTTTGAACCTCATACTGTTTAAAACGTGCTAGATCTATTCTAACTAAACTCAAGATATCCCACATAATGATCAGGGTGTCCAGGTTCTCTTGGAACGCTGAATGATAGATAAGCCTATACTGCTTCTCCGACCCCGAAAAGGACTCTGGCGCTGAGTAGCCTCTGCCTCTGAGACAAGTGTGGATAGTTCGCCGCAGGCCCTGACCAGCCTACTTCCTTTGTTTGACTTGATTGACCACTGGAGGTATTTAATTTTGCCATGCTTGATCTAGATCATTCTTCTAGCTCTTTGACAAAAGCAGTGGTAGTTTTTGTTAATTCCTGCAGATAAAAGCAAATATCTTTTATTAGATGATGGACAGCAGTTAGGAGCTGTAGCTATAGTGAGGACAGTGCATCATCTCGTCCATGGAGGAGCTTAGAGTCTCGAGTAAGCAGCAATCAGACTTGTGGTGAGTATGGAGATCTATAGAGACTATTCTAATACCTTGTGACATGTGCTAAAATAAAGGTGTACACAACAAGCTGTGGGAGAAGGTGAGTAGAGCAAGGGAGGCAGGGAAGGGAGAACTATTGGCCTAGATGCATTCAAATTCTCCAAAACTCCCTCCCCAGACACCAGAGCTTTCCCACTACAGACATCTGTATGTGTCTCCATGCAGCCCGGCTCAGCTGGCGATGTGGTGGAGCATCTACATCAGGATTAGGGGCCCCTCTTGTGGCAAAGTCCACATTTTTCCTGTTTCTGTTTGAAAAGCTATCATCTGTGATTCTTTGCTTTTTACAAAGAAGACAGCTTTCTGGCTGTTTGGCTCAGTAAATCACTCAGCCTTCAGAACAGCTCTCTTCTTGGAGATGAGCTGTGTGAATTACAGAGATCCCTGGAGTTTCCAAAAAGGAGCAGTTACACTAAATAGAGATTTGGAGGGCAGGAGTACAAGTTTAATGTGATTGCACCAGTTGACGGGAGAAAGAGAGGAGGGAAGGGAATAGGGCCAGGAAGGGGCTAGGGAGAAATGCTATTATATCACTCTTTAGAATGAAGTTTTACATGTGTCTTGTTTTTTATGTTTTCAAAAGGCTTTTGCATTTGTTATTTAATATTTTATCCTCAAGGTGCTTTTATCATCTCCTTCCATGGATCAAGAATCTACCTACCCAAGGTCATGTGGCTGGGAAGAGGCAGCCTGAGAACAGGTTTTCTGAGTCCTAGCCTTTTGCTCTTGCTCGTTGCTTCTGAGAGTTCAGTACGAATAAGGGGACACAGTGGGTTCACTTTGTTTAGTTCAACCTTTACAAGTTTGGTTCAGATTATGAATGCTCTGAAATAAAGTGACCTGGGACCCTGGGGACTGCTGGGACCTGTGCCATTGCTGTGTTGTCAGCTGTGGCCCTTGCTGTCAGAACACAGACTGGGGAGGGGGTTTTCTTGCCTGTTTGACCAGTGGGACTCACACTGTACATCAAGGCTTCCTCAGTGGCTTGGGCTACACCACGTGGAAGGCTACTGGAGGGAATGGCCCATGTGGGAGCCTCTCATGCCCAGGCAGTGCTGTATGAGAAGACTATACGCAGGGGAGGCGCCTGGTGGAAGGATGCTGAGGAGGAGACATGGGTGTGGATTGAAATTGAGTTTAGTTTTTTAATTTTGTTTACATTTGCTTAATTTTATTTTGTATATCCTCATGTGGCATGGTCAGAAATTGAATTTAGCATGATCTACCCTATTTAAAAACCTAAATAATTGTTCTTTTACATTTAATAGAATGAAATGAAACCCTTAGAAGAATGTTCCAAAACGATGGCAACAGGAATTCTGAAAATGGCCTATTTTTTTCTTTGATGAAGGGACTAATGTAGATTTTTGGACAAGTGGGAAGGAAAAATGAATCTAGGTTTTTATTTACTTTTGTGGAACTGATTTTAAAAAGTGGTTCTGTCCAATAAGGGAAACTGGCTTATATTATTATACTTTCTTTTCTGAACAAAGCAAGTGTATTATCAAAGATGACCATGTGCATATGTGTACATGTATGTCTTAGCCTTGAAAAGACACAGTTTTGAGAGTACTTTTCAAGTGAGTTTGAGAGCATGAAGCAAAGAGAACAGGAAGTGGACTAAAAAGAGGTGAGTAAGTGGCTTTGAAAAGGCTTTAAAGGGTACCAGTTGGAGAGAAGTGAGTCAATGTAGTTTTCCTTTTAATCTACCAGTGAGTATGTTGGATTTTTGACATCTTTTTATTTCTTTTCAATCTTATAAAGACCAAGAGGCACAAGTAGTCCAAATACTCTGTATAGTGTTCTCACCATGAGTGATTTGGGTTAATAGTAGGCAGGTGAATCGATACAGTGAGCCTAAGCTCTTCTTGAGCAAGAGAATGAAAATAGCAGCTGGTTCTTCTCTTTTACAGCTGAATGTCTTTGTATCCGCAGACATGCCTGATTTGAGAGACCATGTGTCCACAACATGCTAATAACATCAATCCCCCTACAGAGGTATATAGCATTCTTCGATGAGAATGGTTGAGAAAATATGCAAATTAGAACATTAGCCAGTCTCTATTTCCTCCCACTTTTTAAAAGATTTAAATGCTCATATTTGAGGCATAGTAGAAAGAGTTTGCCCTAGAATAGCTGGGTAATGTTGGCCAAACTCTGAGCCTCAGGTTTTCCCATTTATAACACGGAATCTAAGATCTACCACTTAGGATTGTTGAAGAATTAAAGGAAATGATTCATTCATTCATTTATTCCTACTCATTGCCTGCTAGTGTCTATGTGCTGCACCAGTTGCTGGAAATGAAAGGGTGAACAATAGTGTATATGAAAGCACTTACCACACTGCATGGCCTAAATAAAGGTGCTTAGCACATTTTTCTTAAAACACTTTCAATGGAGAATCTTAACATGTACAAAAATAGAATAATAAATTAAACTCCTGTGTACCTACTCATCACCCACTGCAGCAATTACTAACCCATGGCCGTTTGGTATGATGGCCTTCCCCATGTATTATTATGAAATAAATCCCATACATTGTATAATTACATCTATAAATATTTTAGTATATCTTTCCAAAAGATAAGGATTTTTTTCAAGAATTTAAGTACAATACCATTAGGACCCTGAAAAATTAACTACAATTCTTTTATATTATCAAGCATCTAGTTGGTATTCACGTCTCTGATTTTCACACACACACACACACGCACACACACACGTACACACGCATGTATATAGCACTTGGCTTGTTAGAATCAGGATCAATACAAAACCCATACTTTTGATCCACTTGAAGTGTTTCTTATTTGATCCGTGTTATTTGTCCTGTATGTTTTCTCACAGTCTGGATTTTGATGATTGCAACCCTGTGGTGTTATTGAATGTGTTCATCAGAAATCTTTATTTCAGTAAAATCTAGTTATTATATTAGGCTTGATCAGTAGGTTCAGATATTATAACTCTGATCTCCCTGTTATGAAGTTCCTTGTTAACTTTTTGTCTGGGTTTTGGCAGCCATTCATGATCATTGCCTAGATCCATTATTTTATTATGAGTTGCAAAATGTGAGGTTTTAATTTTCATTCCTTCTTTATTTATTAACTGGAATCCTTTTTTCAATGACAGTATTATCGAGATATACTTCACATACAATAAAATCTACCTTTTAAAAGTGCCTAATTCTGTGGTTCTTATTATATCATAAGACCATACAATCATCTAATTCCAGAACATTTTTATCACCCCCCAAAGAAACCCATACACATTGGTAATCCCCATATCTGCTGCTCTCAGCTCCTAGGGGCACTAATCCACTAATCTACTTTCTGGGTTTGACTCTTCTAGATATTTCATATAAATGGAATCATAGAATATATAGCCTTTCTTGTCTGGCCTCTTTCATTAGCGTAATGTTTTCAAAATTATGCATGTGGTAGCATGTATCAGTACCTCATTTCTTTTTATGGCCAAATAATATTCTGTGGTATGGATGTACCACATTGTGTTTATCCATTCATCAATTGATGGACATTTAAGTTATCTCTCCTTTTTGGCTATTATGAATAATGCTGCCATGCACATTAAGTACATGTTTTTGTTTGAATATATATTTTTGGTTCTCTTGAGATTTCCCTGGGAGTGGAATTGCTGGGTCATATGGTAACTCTGTGTTTAACTTTTTGAGGAATGGGTCTGCACTGCTTTCTAAATGGCTGCACCATTTTATATTACCACCAGCGGCACATGGGCTCCAATTTCTCCGCATCCTTGCCAATACTTGTCATGTTATGATACAACACTTGTATTCTTATTACTTTTTGACTGTTGCCATCATAGTAGTGTGAAGTTATATCACACTGTGATTTTGATTTGCATGTCCCTAATGTAATTTTAAAAATTCTGGTAGTATTTTCATCACCTTGACTGATTTACATATGTTAAATTAACCTTACATTTCTGAGGTAAATCCCACTAGCAATGGTGTTAATATGTAATCCTTTTTATATATTGCTGGATTTTGTTTGCTAATGTTTTGCTGAGGATTTATGCATCTATACTGACAGAGATTCATACTATCCCCATAATCACAGGGGATATTGGTCTGTAGTTTTCTTGTGATATATTTTTCTAATTTTGGTATCAGGGTGGTACTGGCTTCATTGAATGAGTTGGGAAATGTGCCCTCGTCTTCTATCTTTTGAAAGAGTTTGTGAAGGATCGGTGTTAATTCTTTAAATGTGTAGAATTTATCAGTGAGGCTATCTGCACCTCAGCTTTTCCATATGGAATTTTTTAAATTGTAAATTCAATATCTTTGTTTGTTATAAATTTATTCAGATTTTCTTTTTCTTCTTGATCAGTTTCTGTAGGCTGTATCTTTCTAACAATTTGTCCACTAGGTTATCTAATTTGTGGACATATAATTGCTCACAGTATTTCCTTATAACTCTTTTCATTTTTGTGAGATCAATAGTCATATCTTCTCTTTCATTGTTGATTTTACTAATTCGGGTCTTTTCACATTTTTTCTTAGTCTAGCTAAAGATTTGTCAATTTTATTGATCTTTTAAAATAACCAATGACTTTATGATTTTCTCTATTTTTATTCCTATTCTCTGTGTTATTTATTTCTATATTAACCTTTATTATTTCTTTTTTTTCAGTTCACTTCAGATTTAGTTTCTTCTCTTTTCAGTTTCTTAAAGTAGAAGCTTAGTTATCTATCTTGTAATATAGATGTGTATAGCTATAAAAGTTCCCATAAACACTGCTTTAGCTGCACCCTGTAAGTTTCTCATGTTGAGCTTTCATTTTTGTTCATCTCAAAGTATTTTTAAATTTCCCTTGTCAAAATTTCCCTCTTTTGACCTATTTGTTATTTAGGAGCACTGTTTAATTTCTACATATTTTTGAATTTTCCAAATTTGCTTTTGTTATTGATGTCTTCATTTCATTCCATTGTGGTTAGTGTACATACTCATACTATTTAAATACTTTTGTTTCGAATTCGGCTGCTTTGATTCAGCAAGCCACAACAGTTAAAAACAAGGATATCAGAAAATTTTTGGATGGTATCTATGTCTCTGAAAAAGGAACAGTTCAGCAGGCTGATGAATAAGATCTAAAAGTTGCCAGTTCCCATTGTTTGTTTTTTTCTTTTTCAAAATATGGCAAAGGTTCAGGTGAACAATGTAGTGGTGCTGGATAACCCTTCTCCTTTCTACAACCCGTTACAGTTTGAGATCACCTTCGAGTGCATTGAGGACCTGTCTGAAGACTTGGAGTGGAAAATTATCTATGTGGGCTCTGCAGAAAGTGAAGAATACCATCAAGTTTTAGATTCTGTTTTAGTGGGTCCTGTTCCTGCAGGAAGGCACATGTTTGTATTTCAGGCTGATGCGCCTAATCCAGGACTCATTCCAGATGCAGATGCAGTAGGTGTAACAGTTGTGCTAATTACTTGTACCTATCGAGGTCAAGAATTTATTAGAGTTGGCTACTATGTAAATAATGAATATACTGAAACAGAATTAAGAGAAAATCCACCAGTAAAACCAGACTTTTCTAAGCTTCAAAGGAACATTTTGGCATCTAATCCCAGGGTCACAAGATCCCAGGGTCCACATTAACTGGGAAGATAACACAGAAAAACTGGAAGATGCAGAGAGCAGTAATCCAAATCTACAGTCACTTCTTTCAACAGATGCATTACCTTCAGTGTCAAAGGGATGGTCCACATCAGAAAACTCACTAAATGTCATGTTAGAATCCCACATGGACTGCATGTGACCACCTGCCATCCCTTTAGTACAAATTAAGCTATTAAAAACACACAGAACTATTTCCCTGAAATTCCGTAA